>JAGVVM010001663.1:0-27655 GCA_019149425.1 Psidium friedrichsthalianum
AAAACAATTTTCGTCGTTGTTATGGAATTGATTTTCGGGACTGACACGGTGGCATGGCCGCGATTGGCCGCGGTAACGACAGGTGGACGGCTGCGGCGGCGACGGGTGGCCGCGGAGACCTGGCGGCCAACCGCGGCGACCGGAAGCCGACCGCGGCGACCGGCCGAGGCGACCTGCGGCCGCTTCGGCGACGGAGACACGGGCCGCGGAGACCGGCCGAGGCGACCGTAGGCCGGCCTCGGAGACAGCCGCGGGCGACCTGCGGCCGGCCCCGAAAGACCGACCGCGGCGACCGCCGGCCGGCCTCGGAGACGCCGATGGCGACCGACGGCCGACCGCGGCGACAGGCCGTCGGGAAAGGCACCGACCGCGGCGACCGACGGCCGGCCAGGAGGACCGGCCGAGCGACCGACGGCCGACCGGGCGACCGGCCTCGGCGACCTCCGGCCGGCCGCGGCGACGGCCGAGGCGACCGACGGCCGGCCGAGGCGACCGACGGCCGGCTCGGGGACGGCCGCGGCGACCTACGGCGGCCTCGGTGACCGGCCGCGGGCGACGACGGCCGGCCTCGTGACCGGATCGGCGACGACGGCCGGCCTCTGTGACGGCCTCGGCGACCAACGGACGGCCTCGGTGAACAGGCCTCGGCGACCGAAGGCCGGCCGCGGCGACGGCCTCGGCGACCGACGGCCGGCCGCGGGCGACCGGCCTCGGCGACCTCCGGCCGGCCCGCGGAGACCGGCCCTCGCGACCTCTCGGCGGCCGTGGCGACCGGTGCCGGCGGTTGACCACGACCATGTCCGGCGGCAGCAACCATCAGGGGCGACCCCGCCGCCGACGCCGCCGACCGCCGTGGTTGGAGAAAAATGAAAGAAAAAATAAAAGCAAAATAAAATAGGTTAATGAGTTATATAATTTTTTTTAGAATATTAGTGTGATTTGGCAATATGGGTCAAAATGGGTCAGGTCGGGGTTAGGTTGGTTGCGGGTTGGGTCGGGTATGGGTCATTGAATCTGGGTCAAAATGGGTTAGACGGGTCAATATGGGTGGACCATATTCGACCCGACCCAAACCCGACCGACCCACCCATTTGACACCTCTGACTTCTGAGTGAGCACGGAGAGAATATTCTCTGTTTCCGTAATCCGGAGTCCCAATTGCGGGGCTGGAATTATTGATTTTTATTCCTTTTAATACCATGAGAAATCTGAGGATATTACGGGAACATTTCAAAGAGACTCAAGTCTCATCGTTTACTCAAATAAGAGCTTAAAATTGACATTATTTCAAATAAAATTTGAAATATCTTTATTATTTCAAATAAGGGCCTACAATGGGTATTATTTCAAATAATGGCCTGAAATGACCATACCGATAAGGCCCTGTTGACTAGAGGCGAGTAAAAGTGTCAATATGAGTCATTGACCCATTTTTTAACTCACTTTTATATACTTGGTTCATATATGAGTTCAATAAATTTTAAAAAAAAAGTCAATTATGAGTCTAAACTTATAAAGTCTATTTAAATATGGGTTGTAATGAGTTTTAGCTCAACTCATTTTCTACCCATGGACTATAACTTTCCAAACACTTATTGTAAATGGGTTATAGCTTTCCAAGCCTCCCGCTGTCGCCGGTTGCTACCGCTTGCCAACACCACCCACTACCATAAGTTTCGAAGAGCTCACCCAAAGGCTTAAATCCTTATCCCTCGTGAATCCGTATCTCTCGACGAGGAAATCTATACACAAGATCAGCAAACACAGAGAGAGGATCAGTGACCATTTGCAAAGCGCAAAGAGTTCAAAAATGCGGGTTCTCATGTCCCGATTGAAAACGATTGTCCCGCCGTCAATGTTCCTCTGGAGAGCTGCGCTGATTCCAGTCTTGGAAGAGTACAGGGTGTTGTCCAAGTCTGCAAACGATGAAGGGAATCGGAAAACACGAATCAAGCATCGTAAGTCGGAAGCTATTCCCTAATTCTAGAGAAAGAATCACGAGCTGGTTGTAAATGGGGTTTGATGGTGTTACTGACATTACCGAGAATGAGGGAGTTGAAGGGGAAAGATGACTCGCAGGCTGACTTGCCGCAAGAATCCATGAATGCTTGCGATCGAGCAGTCGAGGAGGGAGAAAACAATAAAAAAGAGGAGTTAAAAGATTTGAATTGAGCGAATCGATAGTGCGCATACCTCATGCAAGATCATTACACACCGAACAAGCACGTGGTCGTACAGGCAGGAGAGCCACGTGGCAGCAGCGGGTAGGCGAGCGGCGGTAGCGAACAAGCCGCGGTGGTGGTGGCATTGGTAGGCAAGCCACGATAGCGGCGGTGGCGGCAATTGGCGAAACAGTTTTTTTTATATTTTTCAATTTTATGAAACAAATATTTCATGATTTGGTTAAATATATAAGTATTTAAATAATACATGTTGGGTTGGGTAAGGTACAAGTAAGGTATGGGTCATGAAATTTATAATGTACGAAAATGAGTCAAAACGGGTTAAATGAGTCAATACGAGTCAGATCATATTCGACCTAATACAAACCCGACCTTACCTACCCGTTTGACACCTCTAGAAGCAAGACAAGCGGGAGAGCAATCCCCTCTCGCCTATATCTCTCTTGTTTTTTTTTTCTTTTATATTCTTAATTTTAATTTAGTTTAACTAAAGATTAAGTTAAAATTGTATTTTGACAAAAATGCCCTTAACTGGTTAGATTTTTTGTCGATCGCGAGATCATCCCCTTTTTTGAAACAACTATGGTCACTTCAGGTTCTTATTTTGAGACAAAAAAGGGTATTTCAAACCTTTATTTGAAACAATGTCAGCTTTAAGCCCTTATTTGAATTTTTCATGGATATTACACTTATAACAATTTTATTTCGAATGAACTTTCGAGTCTTCAAAAACCTGACGAAATTTTTTTCCCAAATTAAATTTTTGGTCACCAAGAACCCCAAATTGATACATACGCAACACATTTTAACCTTTGTTAGCCTTTGTCTATCGCGAAATTGATAGGCCGGATGGCACATGACAATAATTGAGTTGAGGTGACAAGTCTATGTTAAAAACCTAAGAAATGAACAGATAAATTTCCGAGCATGTATGAGCAGACTTTCTACTATTCATACATCGAGCCTACTATTCAGAAAACTATAACCTTGCTCCATCAAAAGCAAGCATGAGCACACACAGACATAATCAAACTCAACAATTTCATGATATAATTTGACGAAAGCAAATAGAAAGTAAACATGTCATATGTACCAATTCGAGCTAGGCCTAGCCATTTCGAGCTTGGAAAATCTTATTAAAGCCAAAGCCCCGAACCGGCTCAAATAAAAAAGAAAGGGAAGCCCGAATCTCAGAGACCTCTTTGGGCACAAAATGTTGCATCGATTGTGGTTAAGTTTCCTAATTCTTGATTGATTTTGCTCACCCCTAATTTTATTGGAGAATCTTATTTGACAGAAACAACCATCAAGCTTTATAAATTTATGGTAAAGATTCATCATCGACTTTGGGGTGGCAACACGTGAATAGGGACTTTCAAAGTTATAATATCCTTTTCGAATTGGTGTTACTGCCATGGATCGATTAACTTTTCCACTAAAAGGGATTGCACACGTAATTTTAGAGATTTGTAATTTTTTTTAATCTATTTCGCACTAAATGCCAAGTTTTTCCAATCATAGTCAAATGCCTTTACCAACTTTTATATAGTGGTTTTTTTTTTTGTCAAAAACTTTTATATTTTGTTCCGTGCGTTGGAATCTAATGGAATAATAACTCTGATTTCTTTATTTGGTTATCATAAAAAAAATTGTCCCAAAAAAAAGTTTAAATTGAATGGAATGGGGTTTATTTTATTTTGGCTGTCGAGAATGAACTAAAATGAAAAAATTATAAGTTTAGTCTAATTAAAACTGTACTTTATAACATGCAATAATTATTCTTCAATTTTTAAGTTTTAAAAAGTATTGTAATTGACAAATTAGCATTCATACATATTGTAAATGTAGGAAAATTTGCAATAAGGGTTTAAAGTACTCTCATGTTCTAATGAAGCACGAAATGTCATTTTTATTCAAAGAAGAGCCTGATCAAAGGCATATTAGTCGTTTCTTTTTATTTCTTTTCCTTTTTCTCTTTTTGGTCCTCTGTTTTGACCAGCGAGGTGACCTATTGAGGCACCCTCATGGCTGCGAGGGATGCCTCGTTGGTCGAAACAAAGGGAAAAAATGGGAGTAAATTGAAAATTAAAAAAATTGAAAAATAAAAAAAGAAAAAAAGAAAGAAGATGACGAAAATGCTCCCTGGTTATGCTCTTATTTGAAATAAAGATGATACTTCAGACCCTCATTTGAAAAAATAAAAGCATTTTAGGCTCCTATTTGAAAATTTTCCGAAAATTCGTAAGAGTAAAAACACTTGTTTTTCTTACTTTTATATTTCCTAGATTACCCTTCCTTTCTTTCTCTCCCGCCCATCCTGCCAACCACGTCGTGAACAGCCACTTGCTTTCTTGCTCTCTTCTTACTATTAAATTTCCTAAATTACTCTTCTTCTTTTTTTATACCCACCTATTCTTTACATAACCAATCATTCTTGTCCAATGCAGAATTACCTAATTATGCGCATGCTAGTCGAGCATATCTTAACCCCGGTTGCAAATAATGTTAATTAGTAAATAATTAATAGCAATGTTTTTATTTGACATTGATTAATACGTGTCATTATAATTACCAAATAGTCAACACTTATGAGAAGGGAAAACGACACAAATGGTCCCCGAATTTTGGTCTAATGTGTAATGTGGTTTATGAATTTTTAATTTATTCAATGTGATCATTTTAACCCAATGTGCAATACCATCCTTGCATTTTTTATTTGCCTAATATTGTCCTTAAACTTTTGGTTTATCTTCAATTTATTCCATGAACTATATGAAAATATTCAATATTTCCCTAAACTTGAATCGATGGAAGGACAATATTGCATATTTTCATATAGTTCATGGATTATATTGAACATGTACCAAATCTCTAGGGATCACGTTAAATAAATTAAAAATTTAAAGACCACATTGAACAAATTAAAAGTTCATGGACCACATTATACATTAGGCCAAAATTTAGGAGCCATTTGTATCTATATCACTTATGATAAGTATAATTTATTATTAGATTCATGAAACAATCGATTAGGGTAATGCCCATTTGAAATATCCATCTAATATCAATTACTATCATTCATAAATAATTCCATAATACAATATTGTGTATTTAATGTGAAAATTTTAAATTAAACCTGAATTATATTCATCATTGGTTATCAAAAAATATTTTTAACCGCACATAATATAATCTGTTATACTGATAATTCAAATTTAGCAATCTAGTAATTACTAGCGTAAATTAAAGTCATTATCTTTTAAAAGCATTATTTAACAATCATCAGTATCAACAAATGAGAGATGGAATGCTGGTGGCCTGTAAATATGTACATTTCGTTGAACCTCAATATCTATAATAATAATTCTAGTTATATTTAGCAATTAGCGGGCGGATGATGACAATCCGAGTAAAATATACCAAAAATTTTGGATGTTGAGGTTCATCATCCACCCGCTAATTGAGGTTCATCGTATGATTAAAAGCCTAGAGTATACAGAACAAGTTGGTGGCTAATAACATGCTGCGGCCGACGCTCGATCAGATGAAGCGTTGGTGACACCGCAAGATCGGTACATGATGTCGAAGATTAAGCAGAGTAGCTAAGTCCGAAGTTCAGCCGTTTAGTGAAAAAGATAAGTAATTTTCGAAGCCTATTGAGAATCCAGCGATAGAATGTAAGGAAGCTATAAAAATTATCTGCTTTGCTTTCCATTGCATTTATTATGAATCGATTTATTTTTAGTTTGCATAGTTACTTCTTGTTCGGAATAGCTATAAAAACTCGGTTACACATCAAAATCGAAGGTCTATGTCTTCGGTGAAATATCTGTCGTCGCAGATTGAATAATGTTGAATAATGTTGCCTTTCATAGTCATGCATGATTCCACCTAGACGGGACCTGTCCCTTGGAAAAGTCAGTTCGTTGAAACTAAGATATTCAAACGGAAAATACTAGGTTTTGCTGTCAATGCGTTGACCACGCGCGTATTTCCATCATTGATAAAGATGCTTTAAAAAAAAAAAAATCATTGGCTCCTCGATGATAATTATGCTTTCGTTGTGGATTATGTATTTCAATTAGTCAACGCAAAAAGGGGGAAAGTCAATTGCAGATAAAAAGAAAATTATGTGCGCATTTAAATTCAATTTGTAACAGTGACATTTTATGTATCACATTACACTATGATAAAAATTTGCATTTTTAGAACACGTTGCACCAAATATATCAAGTTTGCTGGCGTATTGCGTGATCTTCAAGTTAGGTATGAACGAGAAGTAAAAAAATCCTGGAAGAATGATTAAAAAGAAGAATTTATGGGAAAAAAATAAAGTAGATATCGTCGTTGTAACCAGAATTTAGATAAGTGACTTTATCCACCGTTGATTTGATTTGAATTATAACTATCTTTTATCTCTCAAAATCATTACACTAATTTTTTTTATGCCGATAGTGTATGTTATATTTGCTTTTGTTTTGGATTATGAATTACAGAAGTGATGTGGGAACTAGCCTATGCATCGTGGGAGATGTAAATTGTTAACCGATTGTGCCGTAACGATCAACATGACAGTTGATGCTCTAACGACTCGAAATACGGTATTTTGGGGCGCCAAATTTGTCCGCTTCCATTATGGAGAATCGAAGCATGCAAACCAAGGCACGCAAATCACAATCGTTTTTGATTGCCTTTTCTTGATCCCTAGTAATTTGCGGTGTAAGTTCGACGGCGACAAATGAAGACTCCCAGATTTATAACATATGTAATTTAGATTTTTTTTTTTATCAAGGCCACCACTCGTGTGAAAGTTAAGTAAAACCGATTACAAACACACTATGCCTGCTCAAACCATCCAAAAGGGATCGACATGGGGATCGCCATCATCGCGCGAGATCCATTCCTTTTCCGCGCCGATTCGTCGAAACATATGGCGATTTTACATACAAAACCCTAAGAAACTAACTCATGCATCACGATGCAAAAGTCAAGTTAGGGTAAGAGATAGAGATTTCAAAAAGGAGGAACCAAATCGCCGGCAGATAAGAGCGAAAAATCCAATCTTCCCTTATATAAATTTCAAAAACCGATCACGGGGAGGGACGACAGCGGCGGATTTTAGAGGCTAACATTCCTTTATTTCATCACCATCTCTCTGTCTGTCTCTCTCGCCGATACTCTGCCTTCTCTTATTCGCTCAGCAATCAAAGTCCCCCCACTCTCTCTAGACGTTCCGAAAGCAACTCGCGATACGGAGCCTCTCCTTCTCTCTCTATCCCTTCTGGATTTGAAGCTTGGCTTGTCTTCTTGGGTTTTGCCATTGGCGATTGGGTCTGTGTACAGAGCTCTCCACCACTGAGAAGAGCCGGGCGCGTTCCTGGGCCGCGCCGAATTTTGGTGGGTTGGTGGGGGTGTTGCGTTTCAGTTTTTACGCCAGTCTCGTTCCCAATTCGTTCATTGGTGTGCGTAGTGTAACGCTCAGGTTAGGGGCTTCAATCCCTTTTCTTCGGCTCTCAATAACTTCGTGTGGACGCGCGTTCTTCCTCTGTTGCTTCGTTCTTCTGTTCTCTCTTGTCGCGGAGTGCAAACCCTAGTTTTCTTCGGGACGGTTATACTCCATCTCGTTTTGGGGTGATTCTTAGGGCTTGTTTCTCTGGTTTTTTTGGGCTTGATTGGCCACGGAATCGTCTGTTTCCGGGGTAATTGGGTTCTTCGATCGATTAATCTATTCGAGGCGTTGCTGCAGACTGGGGCGGTGTTCGTTCTTCTCAGTGGGAGTTCTCGTTTCTATTCGAACACTTTTTTGGCAAATTGCCCTTGTCGAATAAGGGGGTCGTTGATAGGAACCTTTTTTGGCACCATTGTTTTGCTGTTTCTCGGCATTCGTTCATTGATAGCGTTTTTATCTTTTGGAGTTTAGGGCTTTGTGACTGCAGAGTAATTATGAATAGTGTACAGAGAGAGCAAGAAAAGCCGGGTGCTCTGCAGTGAACAGTTTTTGTGAGCCTGAGATCACAAGTCATGGTGACAATTATCGGGTACTGACTGTTTGAAGAAGGTTTTCCAGTGAAGGGTCGTGGAGTTTATTGTCAACTGAAGGTGGAATTGGGGATTTTGGCTGGATTGGGAGATAAATCTGGCAGTTTTGTAGGTGACTGAGGAGGAGATTGTAGAAGGAAAGGATTTCAAACTCGGTTGTTGGTTTTGTAAATGATCATGTTATTTAATAAGGATGGATAGGAGTGAGCCTTCTTTAGTTCCAGAATGGTTGAAGAGCGGTGGAAGCCTCTCTGGAGGTGGCAGTAGACAGCAACAATCTTCATCTTTTTTACGCTCAGGTACTTTTCATTAAATGGCATGTGTCTTTGTTTCTGACATCTGCTGTTGCCGGAAATATCATAATAAGTTGGTAACGTTCATTGGGAGATGAGGTAGTTGTAGTTTAGACGTATGAAGCATGGTATTTGAGATGGCATGCAGAAGTTTTTAATGATGTGATGTATGATAGGACGGGAAATCTACATGCGGAAATCATTTGTTGGGATACAATAAGGAGGAAGTTAATGGGGTTTCAAGCTTGGAAGCATGATACATGAGATGGCATGTAGGAGTTTTTAATGATGCGGATATAAGATTATTGGAGCTATCCGTTTCCCCGTTGTACTCTCATGTTGCTATGCTGCAACAGAATTAAAGATGATCTATCTATCTGTTACTTCATAACGTTTCGACTATCTTCAAGCTTTCTTTTTCTGAAAGTTTCCTATGGCTGTTTGCTTTCCTTTTTGTGGCAGAAGTAACGTATTCTCCATAGTTGCATGCGAGAAATAAACTTGTGCATGAACCATAGTATCTTTTAAGGGTTTGGTGCTATTTGCAATTGCCCTTGTTTTGCATAGCTTTTTATGTTAATACACTTCACTTAGGTTTGGCATCCAGTTGAGGTAGAGTTTGAATGGATATAACAGTAGTGTAAATTGTGAGATGGGTTTTGCTTGGATATGTACAGCCTCTCCAAGTTACTGTATAGTCCCTGCGGAGGCTATTATTTGGCTTTTTACATTAATTGGATAACTTATATGATTATTTTATTTTTCTTTTGATAGATGATCGTCCTGCAAATAAGAACGTGAGAAATAGGTCTTCTTTAAGCAGTGGAATTCAGGTGTCTGACCGAACCACTTCTTCTTATTTTCGTCGGAGCTCCAGTAGTAAGGGATCAACCCACTCACAATCGTACAGCAGTAGTAGAACTCAGCGGGATGAAGCTTGGGAAGATTTATATGAATTTCATCACAATGACAAGCCATTTTTTGGTTTGCAGAAGAACCGAGACTATTCTGATCCTCTAGGTAGTTTGCTGCCGGGTAAGTTCAACAAGGATGTGCTACGGCGTTCACAGTCTATGAACGGCAGGAGACCGGAAGAGACCTGGCGTAGTCAAGTGGTTGGTGATATTAGTAATGCGAGAAATGGGGACCATAACATCACTACTGGTTTGCTTACAAAAGGCAGAGATGCAAGTAGCACCACTGAAGCTGCATTGGGACAGGACTTTCCCTGTCTTGGAACTGAAGAGAGGCAAAGAGTTCCTGAAGTAGCAAGAATACCTTCTCCGGGCTCTGCTACTACCTTTCAGAGGCCTTCAAGTGCAAATTCAGACAAAACTAGTGCAGATGGGTGGACAGCTTTGGCAGAGGTTCCTGGAGTGGTTGGAAACAATAACGCAACTGGTTTGCTGTCTCAGCAAACTGTATCAGGAAGCTCAGCTATTTTAGGTCAAACTATGAATGGCCTTAGAATGGCGGAGGCTGTTGCCCAAAGTCCCTGTCGTGCTCGCACACCTCCTCAGGTAAATATAGTCCCCTGTTGGATTTTATTATGACCGTCTATATCTATTATGCCATAATTGAACATATGGCTGGACTTCTGGGCTGATAACTTTAGAATTTGCAGTTATCTGTCGATAGTCAGAGGCTTGAAGAGTTAGCTATCAAACAATCTAGGCAACTGATTCCCGTGACGCCATCCATGCCAAAATCTCAGGTAATGTTTCGGATTTCATGGTTGTATTCAGGGTTACAGAGGTTCTAATCTATTAGATGCGTAGGTAGAATTGATTAGACTGCTTCATGTCCAAATCAAAACTTTCCATTGAAATGCAGTTCGGAGAAAACAATAAAAGTGACATGTATCCTTATATGCCTGTAAAATGATGATCTAATTATCCTTAATGATTTGACCGGTACTTTAATTTGTCCAAAGGAAGACTCTAAAGCCCATAATACACTTGGCTTTCACCTCAATAGCTGAAAGAAAGCAACCTTTTATCCATTAAACTGTGCCTCTTTTATTGCGCACATCTTATAGGATCTCATTATTGTGCATCACCACTGTCCTTGCTTTTGTACTTCTATTTACTCTAAACATTACATTATCTTGTTGATTTTGGCCGACTTCCTATGCTCCATCTTCAGAAATCCAACAAAGTTGGATGTCTCATCCTTGGTTTTGGTAGTTTTCATTTTGGACCATGAAAATGGAAGAATTGTTTGGTCCCATCACCTGAATAGACAAATTCCTGTCAGTTTTCCATATTTTTGATCTGGTCGAACAAATAGATCCTTGATAGTAACCTTGTGGAGCTGGAACTTCTGATGTTGGGGCATTTCTTAGCTTTGAATATGGTATAGTTTGACATTTATTAGCTGCCTAATGGAATCATTAGGAAAATTGTAAGATTGACAATGTTCAGAGCATGTACTTTTGGTTAGTCGTTTGCAAGTGCTCAAAAGTAATACCAATGAAAACACTTGCTCCCCTTCAATATAGTAAATCTTCCAAAAAATATTTCCATGAGCCAGTATCCCACTTTTAAATAAATCTATACCTTATCTTGTTCTTGCAGCTTGGGGTAACCCATTCCATGGCCTAAAATTACCATGACCTAAGCCAATAATCTCTGCTCTTTATTACTCCAGCTAAAATAGTACTCTTGTTTGGTCTGAGGTTGATTAGATTGTGAATGTTTTTCATTGTGGGATTAGCCTATTAGGACTAGTAGGTGCTCCTGTCTAGACCAAGTAATTGAATTTTAATATGGGGTTGAAAGATAGCATTATGTTCGTGTAGAACTTTGTTGTTTATTTTGGTTGTTTAGTATGTGAATGTTCAGTCGCCGACCCCAACTGGTTTGGGATAAAGGTGATGTTGATGTAGTATGTGAATAGTGCGGCATGTATGTAGTATGTGAATAGTGCGGCATGTACTCTGGAAGTTCCACCAGATAAATTTTTTGGCAGCATGTGCCTTCTATAGAGTTTTTGTATGAGTTCCACTGCATTATTGCTGACATTGGTGGGAACCCGTATGTTTAATGACAAGTAATGCAAATTCCCCCTTCATGGTGGGGCATCGTAAGAGTAGTGCTCATGGTTTGTTATTTGCATCTTCGCTTGATATGTTCTGGTGGGGCTAAATGTCTGGAGCATTCTCCCCGTCTGTATGCCTTGTTGTTCAAGGTGGTGTGTCATTTTCCTTCTGTTCTACGCATTGTGGAAAACTAATTATATGCCACTTTTTTCCTTGCATTGTCTTAAGCAAGCTGTTTGTGAGGTAGTGTAATAAGTCATGGAGAATTGACCATACTTATAGTGAAATTGTTCTGACTTTGCTATGTATGCTTGAGTTTGCAAATGTAGATGTAGTGCATTCCCAATTTGATGGAGAGAAATGAAATTTGCTTTTGTGAAATTCTATGTTGCCAGAGTTAATGATGCCCTTTTAATACTTACAGTTTCTTAGTTGGCCTTTTCTTGCCTTTGATGAGGTTGGAGGGAGGGGTGAGACAGTCCCATGTGCTGTGCATGTCGTTGAGACATTCAGCGATCAGTATTTTGCAGGAGGGAGGGAGGGAGCAAAAACTTTTTGAAGTAGTTTGATGGAACAAATTTCGGAATAGCGAGTTCTAAATCTGAATAGATAGTGGTGGCACAAGGGAGCTAAAACTTTTTGAAAAGCGAGTTCTAAAACTTGTTGAATTATTTTATGTAATAAATTTCAGAATAGTGAATTTTAAATCTAAATAGATAATGGTGGCACAGGGGAGGGAGGGAGATATAAATTTCAGAATAGCGAATTGAAATCTGAATAGATAGTGGTGACACATGATTTGTTCTATTATAAAATAGGATTTTTTTGGGAGGATATTAAGAGAAAGGGAGATAATATAATTTTGTGAATACAGATGTTTGATGGTCAATTTTAATTTGATTGTGTTCTTAATGTATTCTCATGTTTCTTCCAGTTGCTTAGTTCGATGGAGAAATCAAAAACAAGAGCTGTGCAGCAGACTACTAAGTTCTCCCCTTCGCTCCATGGCAATCAGCCTATGCGTGGTGGGCCTGCAAGAGTTGATGTTGGGAAGACTTCCAATCTAGGAAAGTTGCAAGTTCTGAAACCATCAGGAGAGCTGAATGGTGTCTCTTTACCTGTGAAGGAGAACCTGGTTTCCCCAAATGGAATCAAAGTTCCACTTAGCCCCCTAAATCTGGCTCCATCAACTGTTGGTTCTCACTCTAGGAATTCTGTCAGCAACCAGAACTTGGCAGGTTCTGAGCGTAAGCCAGCTGCATCATTGACGACTTTAGAGAAGAGACCATCTTTGCAGACTCAAAGCCGTAATGACTTCTTCAATCTCATAAAGAAGAAATCTTCTGCGAGCATCAATTCTAGCACTGATGCTACTAGCACTGTATCAGTTTCTGATCAGGAAAAATCAGAGCCTTTAAGCACTGAGGCTGGCACTGATTCTATCTGTGCGGAAGCTAAGCATCAATGTGCTTCAGTTATATCTGTTTCGGACTTTCCATCTGAGAACAGCAGAGAGATAGTTGAAAATGGTGATGCATGTGAAGGTGCTTTAGGTTTTATCAGAAATCGAGAGGAGCATTTAAACTATCCAATTGAGGAAGAGGTTGCATTTTTGCGTTCTCTTGGGTGGGAGGAGGGTGCTGCAGATGGAGATGATGAAGGCCTTACCGAGGAGGAAATAAATGGATTTTATGAAGAGGTGAGCATCTCTTTTTTCATAAAACTAGCTCAATAAATATGTGTTATAGTTCAGTATATGCTGTATCTCATTTAATAAATATCTGACTTATGACATTTGTTGTTAATGTAGTATTTGAAATTGAGGCCATCTTCCCAACACCTTGGGGACCAGCAAAAATTTCTTCATCTTAACATGAACGGCAATGGATCATTTGGCTTGAGCTCTGCTGGGTCTCACGTGCAATCTTGATATGCTGAGTGTAGCTCTGAAGTCAGAGGTTGTGATTAATTGTTTAAAGCTGATTATAATCTTTAATTATTTCAAAGGATGAAAATCCAATCTAATATCTTGAAGGAGGTGGGGATGTGGCTATTTTGTTCGGGAGGGAGTGGGAATAAGCTGAAGAAGTGTAATCTTTGAATTAGCTTGTTATGTGCTCTGCCTGCCTGCCTTTTCAGAGGTTGCTGTAGGGGAATAGCTGAGGGACATATAGGGAAATGGGGAAAGAAAAAGGGAAATGCTTCTTTTTTTAATATATTTGCTTTTGGATTTGGGTTTTTTGTGAGGGTAGGCAATTGACAAATAGTTCACGGTTTTTGGTCATCTGATTAAAGGAATAGAAAGATGAAATAGTTTTTTTGGCATCTTGTTCTCTGGGCTGTCTTCATTTTCTCCTGCTGCGATTTCTTAGCTTTCTATTGATATGATTGAAAAGTGATTCATTTATACCGTCAAGCATGGGAATTAGATGGAGACTTCTATTTCTCTGGTTCCGATGAAGCTGCTGAAACAAGTACTTCCTTGCCTATGCTGTCCCCTGTTGTTGGGCTTTGTCCTCTAACAAGAGCACTCATGACCATATGGTGTATGTAGAGAGGATAGAGGTTGGGTGATTGTAACTAATCTATCCTTTGATGGTGCTTTGTAAGCCATTTTCTTCATTAACATGGGATGTAATGTATATATCGTCCCCAGAAAATAATGTGGCAGGAATTTCTTGGTTAGGAGTAAACTCATGACTGGCATGGTTCTTTGGGTGTTTTTGCATCATGATGCTTTTGTTTCATATTACACAGTTCTACATCATATTAATGGCATCAGGTAGGTTGTCAGATACTCGAAAGGAAAAAAAAAAAAAAGATCGTTTGTTAGATATGATGAAAACTAATGGGATTTTTTGGAATATACCGAGAGAAAAGATAGACTTAAAACAACTGTGGCAGCTTTCTTAAGTTATAGAATATATTTGTGTTTGCATTGTTGCTTTGAGTTGAATCTTGTTCCTTGCATCAGAGATTTTCATAGAGTGATTTCCATATTTGGACGTTTATTTTGTCTGACTTGGATCTCTATATTTTCACCTACTTATATAGGTACACCTCAGAATTTTTTGTGCTTGTGGATCTTTCGTCGAAATGGACACATTTTGGTAAACGTTTGTTCATAATGGGCTACAGATGCTTGTTTGGTGGCAAACTTGCTGATGAGGTTTTGGAGTTAGCCTGCGAGCTTTCTCTATTCTGTAGCTAGCACTGATCAATCTCTTTGGCGCTATTTGTTTTACTCATTGTGCATCATAGAAATGACTTGATTTCAGCGCAGAATTTAGGACAAGGGGCATTTGGTATGAATTTGAGCTTTAGGGATATATTAGTGGGAAGGACAAATGTTTGTTTGACCCTTGTGAAGAGGAGTACATGCTGAGGATTCTGCGAGGGGAGGGATAGGGAGCATCAAAGTTCCTGTGTGATGTCTCGGGTTCGACTCTTACCGCGCAAACTGTCCGTTCACGAGTGTAAGTCGGGTCTGGCCACATGCCCAAGCCTCCTGGGCAACTTCACCATTACGAAATCATTCTGTTAAGATATTTTTTCTAGCCTCTGATTTCGGCGGGCATTGAACTACCCTAGTTAGAGCGACTGCCTTTAAACTCCGGGTGAATGCAGTCCATACTAAAGCTGAGTGAAGTAACCGGATCAGATGGGTTGGTTTTGGGCGGTTCTCGGTTCTAAAATAATGAAAACGGTGAATATTGGTTAGGTTTTAGGTATGGACACATTCATATGGATCTATTGTACTTGTATATACATATATATTGTGTATACTTGTATATATGATGTAAGTGCGTGTAATTCTTATTATTAAAAAAATGAAAATCCTAATTAGTAATTACAAAGTTAAAAGCAAAAACGCTAATTGTCTTTCTTTACTCGTCTCTTTCGCTCGATGCTCATCGCTCACCCTTTGTCCCTATGGCTTGATGCTCTCTCTCTCTCTCTCTCTCGGGTCGATGCTGCTCTGTGTCCATCGCTCCCTCTCCTGTAAGTCCTTGGTCCTTCTCTGGTCTGACACAAAATTCATCCATTGCTCCCTCTCCTATAAGTCCTCAGTCCCTCTACCTGAACTTGTGCTCAATTGGGAATGCCCACTCTCTCCAAAAATTTCGTTCGTGTTCCTGGTGCCCTAAATCCTACCTCATCCATCATCATTGATCATATAGCGATATATTATCTTTTGCCGATTCTCATATCAAGTTCATAAAATTTTGCGAGACCTGCCGATAGTTATGGATTCAAAAAGATCAAGCCGGTGACCATCACCTGATGGGACGGATTCCGGACGAGTAGGCGGAAATCGAAGTGTAGCCCGTGCCGGGTCAACTCTAGAGATATTCTAAACATTGGAAGCCATTTCTCCAAGAACAGATTGGTCATAGATTTCTGCATCACCACATCCGATCGCTTAACCCTCTTCGCACCATAAATTGTTAAATTAATCATCAGTAGATCTCATGAAAAATTGAAAGGTAAGAGTTTTGTGATGACCATGCTTTTCAATTCTCATAGGCGTGAAAAGGGGGGCACAAAAGGGGGAGAAAGTTGCATAAATTCTTGTTGTCGTCATCGTGAGAAAACAACGCCAAAAGACTCGGGCCACATCGCCTTGTCTTAATAGGATTTGTGTCAGCCATGCATGTTGACTCGGAGAAAAATCTGGTAATTTCAGAGATTCTTAGTCAATATTTTAAACAATCAAAATAATTTTTATTATTTGTCATCATCCTTATTTTTTTTTGGTCGAACATCATCCTTATTTGAATCGATTTGTTGGTCATTTTCTTTTTTGAATAATTTAGATTTTTATTTGAGAAATGTTTGAGAAAATAAATTGTTTTGGTTATCATCCGTTAAAAGGTTCTTGCCTGTCAATGATCATGCGAAAGTTTCGATTTTGACACAGTTTGAGTATCGAAGGAACATACTTATCTACGACTTTTATAGGGGAAATGTCAGTTGCTATCTTCGCTTTTGCCTTATTATCAATTTGTACCCTCTACTTCTCAAACTCTTGACATCATAGAATAATAGATTTTAAAAAAAAACATTAGTAACAGGAATAAAAGAAATCATAAGTGGAAAAGACTCATTTGTCCCTTCGTCCGGACGCCACAAAACCAAGGTCCCTGTGCCGGATGGAGGGCGGTGGTCCAATTGCCGCAAACCCTCGTCGACGACAAGCTAGGCAAAAGGGCTCGCGGTGACAGAAGACGACGATGGAGGGCTGGAATGCGGGGGTGGCCGAGTTTGGATTAGGGCTGATTTAGGGATTTTTCATAGGTGAGGGATTTAAATTGAGACCAGAGTGTTTTGGGAAGTAAAATGGCAGCTCAAGGCTACAGCAAGTTGGTGTCCAAACTCAAAATTCAGGGTGGGGAAAATTGTTCAAAAAGCCCCAAACCTATTGTACAATTTTATTATAGTTTTAAATTTTTTTAACTTAGCTAATGTAGTTCTAAACCTTTTTGTCAATTTTTCAATATAGTCTATCCGTCCAATTTATTTTGGAAAAGGCTAACGTAGAGGTTCAGTTAGCGTCGACTATCTTACATAACATAGCTCAATGATCTAACGTGGCAATAGAGCTCAAAATGATGTCGTTTTGAGATTTTTCTTTTTTTCTTTTTTTTCTTCTTATTTTTTTTTTTTTCATTTTTACCTTCATCTTCCCACATTGGGTGCTAGGGCCTCGATGATGGCCGGTGGCCCTCGGCCAGACTAGGCAAGGGCCGCAACCCCCATGCATGTTGCTCATATGTATCGATTGATATCACTATGAACCCGCAGAGCAAGTTAAATGCGGCCATATCATTGGCCAGCAGAAAATTTCTAAGGTACAACAATGCACAGTAAGTTACCATCATCATCCAACATTTGAAATTTCCTAGTCAGTAGACCTTTTTTTCTCATCAATCGGTCGTATTCAACAATTGACTGTATACGATGTACGATGCAAATTTACTCACTGGACTATCAATTAATTTGACCACAAATGGTTCAAAACAAAGTGTTTTTTCTTCGATCGAGACTTTTTAGGCAATTGGATCAAGAAGCAGCAAATCACAAGTCAAAGTTTCAAGCTCACAAGAAAACCATCGAAAAGACATGAGTAAATGCTCTTGGTACTCATGTTTATGTACACACCCAAAAAAAAAAAAAAAACAATTTCAATCACGTGGGTTCCAGCTAGAAATCGGATCAGAAAAACAATTATAAAAAAATAGAATCATATTATATATATATTTTTGGTCGAATAGAATTATATTATCACATGGAAGTTCTCTTAGTAAACCCTAGAAAATAGAATTATATTATCACATGGAAGTTTTCTACGGTTTACTAAGTTTAGTTGCGTATGTGCAATAACAATTGAGAAAGGTCAATTGTTGTATATTGCAACGTGAGATGCAAACCATTAATTTAAATTGGAATTTGATACTTTTTTTAACATTTCATTCTATATGGTCATTTCGTTAAATATTTAACAAATTTGCCGACGTGGCAAGGTACTAACTTGTTATTTTAAAGTCATTAGGTACTCTTCGAGATAAATATCGATGAACCTTATCTAGGATTGGTAATTTTGTCACACAACCTTTTGACAAGCCATACACGCTACACGCTTTAATGTATTTATATAAGTTCAATGGCGATGAATAATAAATGAATAATGTACTAATTGACCCTTTCATCCCGTTATAACGCTCTTGGAATGCTTAGTTTAACATTTAAGATGTTTCTTGTTAATACGACATGCTTAGATACACTTAGAAATACTTACAATATTTAAATGCAAGTAAGCATTACTTATAAGAATTCATACCTTAAATTTGTTTTATGTAGTGTAATCCATTTAATTAGCGTGTTACATTTGATTTTAATTATTTAACCTAATTGATAAGCATTTCGAAGTGGGACTAAATCTAAATGAGATATGACATGATTAGGAGAGAGAAAATGACAAAACAGTTCAGAAAATATATTGAACAAATAAACAAGTATAAGGATGAAATTAAAAAAACAATGATAAGTTACAAACTAATCAGAACACTCCATCTACGTCAATGGATTAACAAAAGTATTGGAAGCACACGGCAAAAGTCTAATACTTTCCCTCGAGAAAATCACTAAGAGAGAGCTTAAGTCCAAGCCCATGAATATATCAAGGTAGACCTACATTCACTTAAAAGCTTAAACCAATAAGTTATGAGCTAATTTAGATATATTAATTACTCCACACTATACCACTTCTCCAATGGAAGACTTATCTAACACAATTCATATGTACATCTCAACAAAAATGATCATATTGGATCACTTTCTAAAAGTCGATGCATGCCATTTAACCCAAAAAAAAAATAAAAAAAACAGAGTTTAGGGATGAGATTGAATAAAGAGTGAAAGTTTAAGGACTAGTGGAAACAATAACCCATTTGTTTCGAGGTGAAAAAACTATATCCTAGAGTTATATCGTACCGTTGAAATCTTGACATCTTTGCATGTAAAAAGCTCATAGAGGTGGCGGTTGTTGTTGTTCAAGTCTAATTGCGATAGTTAATTAACTTTTGAGCATAGGGAGAATCATCATTCAGACTTTATCCAGTCGCGTGGAATTGTCAAACAAGTGAAGGCATTATGAAGAAATTAAGGCACCACATATGAAGCTTTAAGTCTCTCGCCCTATTGACTAGTTTTTAGGGCATTAGACAATAGGGTAGACGACTCATCTTGCCCCAATATATTGAAGGGTGAAAAGGCTTTTTAAATATATATATATATATATTCCCTTATAAAAGAGTGGGTCCTCAAAATTTGTGGTGCAAATTTGCATCTTAAACTTACCTCCTTAATCCAGAGCAAAAAAAAAAAAAAACTTACCTCCTTAATAATTGATAAAATGGAGTAATCTAGCATAAGCTACATCATTAAGATCACACCGAATTTACCAAAATACCCTCACATTGTTTTTTTGAAAAATTTCCAACACATTTCAGCTAAATCCCCAAACCCATCATCTCTCTCCTTTATACAAGTCACTGAACTATCCTAGCCCCGCCGCAGACGTAGTCACTTGCCGTCGTGATGAGCCAAGATGACAACCATTGCATCCCTGCAACTCTTTCTCCCACTCTATCTCGGCCAAAAATTAGGGTCGTAGGCTCCAATCTAGCTCGACGACCTTAAATAGGAGGCCCGATTCTTAGTGTGGGATGCAGCAATGGGCACGAGACAAAGAGAAGTTGCAAGGAGTGAGCAGTTTCAGTGGAACCTGGAACCAACTCTCGGGATCGGTTCTCCATTTTTTGGAACCTGAAATCTACCATGTCAGAGGTTTCAGGGTTTATATGTATTCTTAATTGAATAATTGTGGTGAATTGTGACCTCTAATGATCATTCTTTTCTACTAAAATTAACTGACCATAGCTTACATTTACACACACGAAGAGTATGAAATATTAACAGAATAAAACTCTCAACCATGGATATCATCGAAAATAGAAATTCAGACTAATAGTTTCAGATTACATACTCATCGTCGGACACCATGGTATATCGCAGGATCGCGAGAAGATATAGAATAAGAAAAACACAAATACTTATTTCAGATTCCAATTTTCATTTTCGGGAATGTGAAACCTACCTGTTGAAATTGGTTCGTCAATTTTTAAAACCTGAAGCCTACCATGCATATTTGTGAACCTGGAACTTACCATATTTCCATCAATCAAGTTCTCCAATTTTCGATTCTACCTTGAAGTCATGCTCACTTGTAGAAGCTACAATGGAAAGACGACAACGCTTGTGGTGGTTGAAAGTGGGGGGACCGAGCTATGGCGCGAGAAATCGAACTTGCGCCATGTACCTAACACGCAGACGCGGCCGTGGTTTCGGACACACAAAGTTAGATCTTTAACCCTTCTTAATAAATCCCATAGGAAAGATATCTTCATAACCAAGTAATTTCAAAAATTGAGGGAAAGGAGGATTCGCAAAGTCAGAGAATCGAATCATGATCCCATAATGAATAATTTGGGGGGCTTTACCTTTTTTCTCGGGCAAATGATCATGGCGAGTCAATGCAAAGAAAGAGAGAGGAGAAAGGATTGAACCTTTGCATGGGGATCGGAGTCACGAACAACATGTGACCGCGCGACGCGCGGTCACATGTTGTTCGTGACTCCGATCCCCATGCAAAGGTTCAATCCTTTCTCCTCTCTCTTTCTTTGCATTGACTCGCATGATCATTTGCCCGAGAAAAAAGGTAAAGCCCCCCAAATTATTCATTATTGGGATCATGATTCGATTCTCTGACTTTGCGAATCCTCCTTTCCCTCAATTTTTGAAATTACTTGGTTATGAAGATATCTTTCCTATGGGATTTATTAAGAAGGGTTAAAGATCTACTTTGTGTGTCCGAACCACGGCCGCGTCTGCGTGTTAGGTACATGGCGCAAGTTCGATTTCTCGCGCCATAGCTCGGTCCCCCCACTTTCAACCACCACAAGCGTTGTCGTCTTTCCATTGTAGCTTCTACAAGTGAGCATGACTTCAAGGTAGAATCGAAAATTGGAGAACTTGATTGATGGAAATATGGTAAGTTCCAGGTTCACAATATGCATGGTAGGCTTCAGGTTTTAAAATTGACGAACCAATTTCAACAGGTAGGTTTCACATTCCCGAAAATGAAATTGGAATCTGAAATAAGTATTTGTGTTTTTCTTATTCTATATCTTCTCGCGATCCTGCGATATACCATGGTGTCCGACGATGAGTATGTAATCTGAAACTATTAGTCTGAATTTCTATTTTCGATGATATCCATGGTTGAGAGTTTTATTCTGTTAATATTTCATACTCTTCGTGTGTGTAAATGTAAGCTATGGTCAGTTAATTTTAGTAGAAAAGAATGATCATTAGAGGTCACAATTCACCACAATTATTCAATTAAGAATACATATAAACCCTGAAACCTCTGACATGGTAGATTTCAGGTTCCAAAAAATGGAGAACCGATCCCGAGAGTTGGTTCCAGGTTCCACTGAAACTGCTCACTCCTTGCAACTTCTCTTTGTCTCGTGCCCATTGCTGCATCCCACACTAAGAATCGGGCCTCCTATTTAAGGTCGTCGAGCTAGATTGGAGCCTACGACCCTAATTTTTGGCCGAGATAGAGTGGGAGAAAGAGTTGCAGGGATGCAATGGTTGTCATCTTGGCTCATCACGACGGCAAGTGACTACGTCTGCGGCGGGGCTAGGATAGTTCAGTGACTTGTATAAAGGGAGAGAGATGATGGGTTTGGGGATTTAGCTGAAATGTGTTGGAAATTTTTCAAAAAAACAATGTGAGGGTATTTTGGTAAATTCGGTGTGATCTTAATGATGTAGCTTATGCTAGATTACTCCATTTTATCAATTATTAAGGAGGTAAGTTTTTTTTTTTTTTGCTCTGGATTAAGGAGGTAAGTTTAAGATGCAAATTTGCACCACAAATTTTGAGGACCCACTCTTTTATAAGGGAATATATATATATATATATTTAAAAAGCCTTTTCACCCTTCAATATATTGGGGCAAGATGAGTCGTCTACCCTATTGTCTAATGCCCTAAAAACTAGTCAATAGGGCGAGAGACTTAAAGCTTCATATGTGGTGCCTTAATTTCTTCATAATGCCTTCACTTGTTTGACAATTCCACGCGACTGGATTAAAGTCTGAATGATGATTCTCCCTATGCTCAAAAAGTTAATTAACTATCGCAATTAGACTTGAACAACAACAACCGCCACCTCTATGAGCTTTTTACATGCAAAGATGTCAAGATTTCAACGGTACGATATAACTCTAGGATATAGTTTTTTCACCTCGAAACAAATGGGTTATTGTTTCCACTAGTCCTTAAACTTTCACTCTTTATTCAATCTCATCCCTAAACTCTGTTTTTTTTATTTTTTTTTTGGGTTAAATGGCATGCATCGACTTTTAGAAAGTGATCCAATATGATCATTTTTGTTGAGATGTACATATGAATTGTGTTAGATAAGTCTTCCATTGGAGAAGTGGTATAGTGTGGAGTAATAATATATCTAAATTAGCTCATAACTTATTGGTTTAAGCTTTTAAGTGAATGTAGGTCTACCTTGATATATTCATGGGCTTGGACTTAAGCTCTCTCTTAGTGATTTTCTCGAGGGAAAGTATTAGACTTTTGCCGTGTGCTTCCAATACTTTTGTTAATCCATTGACGTAGATGGAGTGTTCTGATTAGTTTGTAACTTATCATTGTTTTTTTAATTTCATCCTTATACTTGTTTATTTGTTCAATATATTTTCTGAACTGTTTTGTCATTTTCTCTCTCCTAATCATGTCATATCTCATTTAGATTTAGTCCCACTTCGAAATGCTTATCAATTAGGTTAAATAATTAAAATCAAATGTAACACGCTAATTAAATGGATTACACTACATAAAACAAATTTAAGGTATGAATTCTTATAAGTAATGCTTACTTGCATTTAAATATTGTAAGTATTTCTAAGTGTATCTAAGCATGTCGTATTAACAAGAAACATCTTAAATGTTAAACTAAGCATTCCAAGAGCGTTATAACGGGATGAAAGGGTCAATTAGTACATTATTCATTTATTATTCATCGCCATTGAACTTATATAAATACATTAAAGCGTGTAGCGTGTATGGCTTGTCAAAAGGTTGTGTGACAAAATTACCAATCCTAGATAAGGTTCATCGATATTTATCTCGAAGAGTACCTAATGACTTTAAAATAACAAGTTAGTACCTTGCCACGTCGGCAAATTTGTTAAATATTTAACGAAATGACCATATAGAATGAAATGTTAAAAAAAAGTATCAAATTCCAATTTAAATTAATGGTTTGCATCTCACGTTGCAATATACAACAATTGACCTTTCTCAATTGTTATTGCACATACGCAACTAAACTTAGTAAACCGTAGAAAACTTCCATGTGATAATATAATTCTATTTTCTAGGGTTTACTAAGAGAACTTCCATGTGATAATATAATTCTATTCGACCAAAAATATATATATAATATGATTCTATTTTTTTATAATTGTTTTTCTGATCCGATTTCTAGCTGGAACCCACGTGATTGAAATTGTTTTTTTTTTTTTTTTGGGTGTGTACATAAACATGAGTACCAAGAGCATTTACTCATGTCTTTTCGATGGTTTTCTTGTGAGCTTGAAACTTTGACTTGTGATTTGCTGCTTCTTGATCCAATTGCCTAAAAAGTCTCGATCGAAGAAAAACACTTTGTTTTGAACCATTTGTGGTCAAATTAATTGATAGTCCAGTGAGTAAATTTGCATCGTACATCGTATACAGTCAATTGTTGAATACGACCGATTGATGAGAAAAAAAGGTCTACTGACTAGGAAATTTCAAATGTTGGATGATGATGGTAACTTACTGTGCATTGTTGTACCTTAGAAATTTTCTGCTGGCCAATGATATGGCCGCATTTAACTTGCTCTGCGGGTTCATAGTGATATCAATCGATACATATGAGCAACATGCATGGGGTTGCGGCCCTTGCCTAGTCTGGCCGAGGGCCACCGGCCATCATCGAGGCCCTAGCACCCAATGTGGGAAGATGAAGGTAAAATGAAAAAAAAAAAAATAAGAAGAAAAAAAAGAAAAAAGAAAAATCTCAAAACGACATCATTTTGAGCTCTATTGCCACGTTAGATCATTGAGCTATGTTATGTAAGATAGTCGACGCTAACTGAACCTCTACGTTAGCCTTTTCCAAAATAAATTGGACGGATAGACTATATTGAAAAATTGACAAAAAGGTTTAGAACTACATTAGCTAAGTTAAAAAAATTTAAAACTATAATAAAATTGTACAATAGGTTTGGGGCTTTTTGAACAATTTTCCCCACCCTGAATTTTGAGTTTGGACACCAACTTGCTGTAGCCTTGAGCTGCCATTTTACTTCCCAAAACACTCTGGTCTCAATTTTAAATCCCTCACCTATGAAAAATCCCTAAATCAGCCCTAATCCAAACTCGGCCACCCCCGCATTCCAGCCCTCCATCGTCGTCTTCTGTCACCGCGAGCCCTTTTGCCTAGCTTGTCGTCGACGAGGGTTTGCGGCAATTGGACCACCGCCCTCCATCCGGCACAGGGACCTTGGTTTTGTGGCGTCCGGACGAAGGGACAAATGAGTCTTTTCCACTTATGATTTCTTTTATTCCTGTTACTAATGTTTTTTTTTTAAAATCTATTATTCTATGATGTCAAGAGTTTGAGAAGTAGAGGGTACAAATTGATAATAAGGCAAAAGCGAAGATAGCAACTGACATTTCCCCTATAAAAGTCGTAGATAAGTATGTTCCTTCGATACTCAAACTGTGTCAAAATCGAAACTTTCGCATGATCATTGACAGGCAAGAACCTTTTAACGGATGATAACCAAAACAATTTATTTTCTCAAACATTTCTCAAATAAAAATCTAAATTATTCAAAAAAAAAATGACCAACAAATCGATTCAAATAAGGATGATGTTCGACCAAAAAAAAATAAGGATGATGACAAATAATAAAAATTATTTTGATTGTTTAAAATATTGACTAAGAATCTCTGAAATTACCAGATTTTTCTCCGAGTCAACATGCATGGCTGACACAAATCCTATTAAGACAAGGCGATGTGGCCCGAGTCTTTGGCGTTGTTTTCTCACGATGACGACAACAAGAATTTATGCAACTTTCTCCCCCTTTTGTGCCCCCCTTTTCACGCCTATGAGAATTGAAAAGCATGGTCATCACAAAACTCTTACCTTTCAATTTTTCATGAGATCTACTGATGATTAATTTAACAATTTATGGTGCGAAGAGGGTTAAGCGATCGGATGTGGTGATGCAGAAATCTATGACCAATCTGTTCTTGGAGAAATGGCTTCCAATGTTTAGAATATCTCTAGAGTTGACCCGGCACGGGCTACACTTCGATTTCCGCCTACTCGTCCGGAATCCGTCCCATCAGGTGATGGTCACCGGCTTGATCTTTTTGAATCCATAACTATCGGCAGGTCTCGCAAAATTTTATGAACTTGATATGAGAATCGGCAAAAGATAATATATCGCTATATGATCAATGATGATGGATGAGGTAGGATTTAGGGCACCAGGAACACGAACGAAATTTTTGGAGAGAGTGGGCATTCCCAATTGAGCACAAGTTCAGGTAGAGGGACTGAGGACTTATAGGAGAGGGAGCAATGGATGAATTTTGTGTCAGACCAGAGAAGGACCAAGGACTTACAGGAGAGGGAGCGATGGACACAGAGCAGCATCGACCCGAGAGAGAGAGAGAGAGAGAGCATCAAGCCATAGGGACAAAGGGTGAGCGATGAGCATCGAGCGAAAGAGACGAGTAAAGAAAGACAATTAGCGTTTTTGCTTTTAACTTTGTAATTACTAATTAGGATTTTCATTTTTTTATAATAAGAATTACACGCACTTACATCATATATACAAGTATACACAATATATATGTATATACAAGTACAATAGATCCATATGAATGTGTCCATACCTAAAACCTAACCAATATTCACCGTTTTCATTATTTTAGAACCGAGAACCGCCCAAAACCAACCCATCTGATCCGGTTACTTCACTCAGCTTTAGTATGGACTGCATTCACCCGGAGTTTAAAGGCAGTCGCTCTAACTAGGGTAGTTCAATGCCCGCCGAAATCAGAGGCTAGAAAAAATATCTTAACAGAATGATTTCGTAATGGTGAAGTTGCCCAGGAGGCTTGGGCATGTGGCCAGACCCGACTTACACTCGTGAACGGACAGTTTGCGCGGTAAGAGTCGAACCCGAGACATCACACAGGAACTTTGATGCTCCCTATCCCTCCCCTCGCAGAATCCTCAGCATGTACTCCTCTTCACAAGGGTCAAACAAACATTTGTCCTTCCCACTAATATATCCCTAAAGCTCAAATTCATACCAAATGCCCCTTGTCCTAAATTCTGCGCTGAAATCAAGTCATTTCTATGATGCACAATGAGTAAAACAAATAGCGCCAAAGAGATTGATCAGTGCTAGCTACAGAATAGAGAAAGCTCGCAGGCTAACTCCAAAACCTCATCAGCAAGTTTGCACCAAACAAGCATCTGTAGCCCATTATGAACAAACGTTTACCAAAATGTGTCCATTTCGACGAAAGATCCACAAGCACAAAAAATTCTGAGGTGTACCTATATAAGTAGGTGAAAATATAGAGATCCAAGTCAGACAAAATAAACGTCCAAATATGGAAATCACTCTATGAAAATCTCTGATGCAAGGAACAAGATTCAACTCAAAGCAACAATGCAAACACAAATATATTCTATAACTTAAGAAAGCTGCCACAGTTGTTTTAAGTCTATCTTTTCTCTCGGTATATTCCAAAAATCCCATTAGTTTTCATCATATCTAACAAACGATCTTTTTTTTTTTTTTCCTTTCGAGTATCTGACAACCTACCTGATGCCATTAATATGATGTAGAACTGTGTAATATGAAACAAAAGCATCATGATGCAAAAACACCCAAAGAACCATGCCAGTCATGAGTTTACTCCTAACCAAGAAATTCCTGCCACATTATTTTCTGGGACGATATATACATTACATCCCATGTTAATGAAGAAAATGGCTTACAAAGCACCATCAAAGGATAGATTAGTTACAATCACCCAACCTCTATCCTCTCTACATACACCATATGGTCATGAGTGCTCTTGTTAGAGGACAAAGCCCAACAACAGGGGACAGCATAGGCAAGGAAGTACTTGTTTCAGCAGCTTCATCGGAACCAGAGAAATAGAAGTCTCCATCTAATTCCCATGCTTGACGGTATAAATGAATCACTTTTCAATCATATCAATAGAAAGCTAAGAAATCGCAGCAGGAGAAAATGAAGACAGCCCAGAGAACAAGATGCCAAAAAAACTATTTCATCTTTCTATTCCTTTAATCAGATGACCAAAAACCGTGAACTATTTGTCAATTGCCTACCCTCACAAAAAACCCA
>JAGVVM010001664.1:0-31227 GCA_019149425.1 Psidium friedrichsthalianum
TTTAATGCTAGTACTGAACAAGATGACAACCCTTTTGTTGTGAGAGTATACCTCATCAAATATCCACTTGCAAACACCGGACTTGCTGTAGGAGAATAATATATTTAAACAACAATCCGACGATATCTTGCACATGTTCTGCAACAAGTCAACCAAATATCATTAACCTCGAAAACTAATTAATCCATAGATGAGTGGACAAAGAGTACTTCTAGATGGTAGGGAGAAGAAAAATCAAAGCTCCTATAAGCGTATATTAGTTTAGAATAAGAGGACCTTATGAGACAACTTTAGTATCTAGTAGCAAAAAAAAAAAAACCACATCATATTATAAATCAAATCAGCTATTGCAAAACATCTCCAAAGTGCAATAGGCAGAGTTAAATGGCAATTCCACATTTGAGCGAGAGACTGTCTAAAAATATACCCAGTCCAAATTTTACACCATGAAAACACAGTATCATCAAGATTGGAAATAGCATTTTCACTGAAGACTAAATGAGAAGCCAAATTAAACAGAAAGTAAAGGGAAGACAAGACAGAAAAGGAAATATTGAGTTCGAAAATAAAGCACTTCCCGCCCAAGCAAAAATCATCACCACACGTTTTACCTCCTATTGTCACCTAGGACACTTAACGAGTACAAAATGCTGTTGAGAGTCTTTGGACGATGGGGGCATATTTGTCTATTTTCTTTATTATTTTATGAATAGTAGCAATAAGGGCAATATTGTAATTCTTGGCCTTTTTGGCTTTATTATAAATAGATAGCTTGGGTCACATTGACCTAACCAAGCATTCAGTTCAGTTTTTCTCTCTCAACATGGTATCAGAGCCAAGGCTGAACTGAAACCCTAACCCTAACCCTAATTTCTTCTACGTTCTTCTCTCTCTCTCTCTCCTCTCACCCCACCGCAGTTCCTTCTCACCTTCTCTTTGCTTTCTTTCACAGCATAGGGCAGCACTAATGAGGTGATTCTTTGAATCTAGTGTCTGCCCTAAACCTCACCTCTATGAGATAAATTAAAGCTTCTTTGCAATCTGCGATAGGTGGTTCAACCTCTTCTGCGATTTTTTGGGTCTTCTTGTTTGAGATTGTTTTGTGCCTTGCCGCTGGACTATCCTCTCGTGTGTTGAAGACCAAAGTACTGCAGTTCGTGGACCACCATATATTTTTTTTTGGATTCTTTGGGAAAAAATCAGAATTATCGAATTTTTTTTCAGGTTTTCAAAACCCTGGAAAAATTGATTTTTTCCTTCCCTTGATCTGATTTGGTTTTTTTTTTGGAGGACAACTTCAACCTATTACCAAAGGCTTCCATCAAAATTTTGGCCTTTTTTGGCAACTTTTGGTGGCTTGATTTCTCCGTTTACACTCTTCGAATCGAATTTTGAGACACAATGTCGTCTGAGGATTCAACTGTGAGCTCTGGACCTCCAGGAGATGGCCGTATAGATTATATTAATTTTGCTGCGATGCCTGTGAAGCTTGACGCACAAATTATTTGATATGGTCTCGATCGGCATTCTTGACCATCGCAGGCCGAGGGCTTACGGGACATATCAACGGCACTTCTGCGAGGCCAGCTACATCAGGTACTACTCAGGAAAAGTGGATCTCAAACGACGCTTTGATAATGTCTTTCTTGCTTAACTCAATGCAGTCACATATTGCAAAGGGATATTTGCTTCTTGATACTGCGGCACAGATTTGGTCGGCTGCAAGGGATACTTATGGTCAACTTGGGAATGATGCACAGGTGTATGAACTTCGAAAAAAGGTTCATGACACCACTCAGAAGGAGATGACTATATCTCAATATTATGCTGAGCTTCGAAGTTTGTGGCAAGAGCTAGATCATTATGCCGATTATCACCCAACCAATGATGCGGATGTTGCTGCCTACAAGAGGCATGTGGACAAGATCAGAGTTTATGATTTCTTGGCAGGATTAAATATTGAATATGATCAGATACGTTTCAAGTCCTTAGCCGGTCTCCATTCCCTACTCTGGAACAGTCCTATGCCCTAGTTCACTCTGAAGAAAGCCGCAGGACAGCAATGCTTCATCCCCCTACTGTTGATCGGTCTGCTCTACAAACTAGTACTGGCACTATTGCCAAATCGTTTGTCCATTCGGTCTGATACCTCTAAGGAGGTTGTGAAGTGTGAACATTGTCATAAGGCCGTATCACACTAAGGCTACCTGCTGGAAGTTACATGGAAAACCTGCAGATTTTGAGGCACAAAGGGCTCAAAGAAAGGGAAAAAACAAGGCAAACCATACTGAAGCTGTTCCTACTACACCTACTACTGATATCGGTTTATCCCAGGAAGAACTTCAAGCATTTCGACGTCTACTGAAAGCTTCTACTGCTGCTGCCTCCTCCACAATTGCCAATTCGTCTTCTCCTTCTATTTCAAACATAGCCACTTCAGGTATCTTCTTTGGGGGGTTTAATACATCTGTTGTTTCCAGCCCATGGATCATTGATACAGGGGCTACAGATCACATGACAGGTTCTTCTAGTCTCTTTCAGCAATATACTCCTATTTCCGGCAGAGACAAAGTGCGCGTAGCTGATGGAACCCTTTCTTCCATTGCTGGAAAAGGGTCCATCAATTGTTCTCCCACTCTTTCATTATCTTCTGTTTTACATATCCCATCATTCTCTACTAATCTCCTTTCTATCAGTAGTTTGACTCGAGATTTAAACTGTAAAGTAACCTTTTCCTTCTTATTGTGTTTTTCAGGATCTGGTAACGGAGAAGGAGATTGGATATGGTAGATTGGATGGTGGTCTTTATCTGCTCGAGGGTAGTGGGGTCTCTACTTCTACTTTGTCTTCTACGCCTTATCAAGTTAATTCAGCATTGACAGATCTCCACCAGTGGCACTGCAGATTAGGTCATCCCCTTTAGGAACTTTAGAAAAAGTTTTTCCTAGTCTCGTTTCGGCTTGTAATAAGAATGAGTTTTTTTGTGAAGCCTGTGTTTTGGCTAAACAAACTCGTTCAACATATCTATCTTCAAATAATAAAAGCCGTTTCCCTTTTCATGTGATTCATACTGATGTGTGGGGTCCTTCCCGACATACTTCTATTTCCGGTCATCGCTGGTTTGTCACTTTTATCGATTGTCATTCTCGTACAACTTGGGTTTATTTGTTGAAACATAAGAGTGACGTTTTTCATTGTTTTCAAAATTTTCACAAAATGGTCCAGACTCAGTTCAATGCCACTTTGAAAATTCTTCGCAGTGACAATGGCACTGAATACACTGAAGGTCAATTTCAACAATATCTCTTTGATCATGGCATTATTCATCAGACCAGTTGTGTTGATACCCCAGCACAAAATGGTGTTGCCGAAAGAAAGAACCGACATTTGTTAGAGGTCGCTAGGTCTCTTATGTTTGCTCGTCATGTCCCAGCTCAATATTGGAGTGATGCTATCTTAACCGCTGCCTATTTAATAAATCGGATGCCTACTAGAATTCTTGATTTTCGCACACCTATTGATGTTTTGCAGGGATCATCAACTTTTATTCTTACCCCAAAATTTTTGGTTGTGTTTGTTATGCCCGCAACACCGCCTCTAAGAGTAAGCTGGAACCTCGTGGTCTCCGCTGCATTTTTCTTGGGTATTCAGCTACTCAAAAGGTTATAAGTGTTATCATCCTCCTTCTAGGCGCACCATTATATCTATGGATGTGGTTTTTCACGAGTCTAATTCTTATTATTCAGCTCCACCTCTTCAGGGGGAGTGTCCTAGTGTAGAGGTGTTCCCTTTCCCCACTCTAGATGTTCCTGTGGATATTACTTACCCTTCTTCTCCGATAGTCTCTGATGTTTCTCCTCCTTCCCAAGAGGAGAACAATACAACCAAGAAGAAAATAGTACAGTACCACAGGGGGAGATAACAAATCAACCACTTCAGGGGGAGTCTATTCCCACATCTATTAGGCAAACTATTGATAGTAGTAAGACATTGAAGACATATCATCGTAGGGAGCCCACTACCAACAAGCAGGTTAAGACCACTGATACATTGCCTGTTCAGTCATCATCTCCGGATCCGGATTCTACTACTTTTGGTAAGGCTTCCTCTTCTGATCTTCCTATTGCACTTCGAAAGGGTACTAGAACTTGTACTCAACACCCTATATCTCAGTTTGTCTCATATGACTCTTTGTCTAGCTCTTATCGTACTTTTGTGTCTTCTCTATCTTCTGTTTCTATTCCACAAAATTGGCGGGAAGCTTTTGCAGATGAGAAGTGGAAAACAGCAATGGTGGAAGAGATGTATGCTTTGAAAAAAAATGACACGTGGGATCTTGTTGTTCTTCCTCCTGGAAAAAAACCGGTAGGATGTAAGTGGGTGTTTGTAGTCAAACAAAAGATGGATGGTACTGTGGACAGATATAAAGCACGATTAGTAGCAAAGGGATTTACTCAGACTTTTGGGATTGACTATCAAGAAACCTTTGCTCCTGTTGCCAAGTTGAATACTGTTCGAGTGCTATTTCATGTGCTGTTAACCAGGGATGGGATCTTCAGCAGTTAGATGTGAAAAATGCCTTTCTTCATGGAGAGTTGGAAGAGGAAGTGTATATGGAGATTCCTCCAGGTTTTTCCTGTGACAAAACTCAAGGTAAAGTGTGCAAGTTGAAACGTGCACTTTATGGTTTAAAGCAATCACCTCGAGCCTGGTTTGGTAGGTTTCAGAGAGCTATGGTCTCTGTTGGGTATAAACAGAGCAATGCTGATCATACTTTGTTTGTGAAGAAAGCAGGTACTAAAATCACTATTCTCGTTGTCTATGTAGATGACATTGTTGTCACAGGAAATGATACTGATGAGATCAACCAGTTGAAGAAGTTTCTTGGACAAGAGTTCGAGATAAAAGATCTTGGAAAGCTTCGTACTTTCTTGGGATTGAAGTTGCTCGATCTTCAAAGGGTATCTTTCTATCCCAAAGGAAGTATGTCCTTGATCTTTTGACAGAAGTGGGGTTATTGGGATGTCATCCCTCTGATACACCTATTGAGGCCAATACTCGTCTTCGAGAAAAAGATGGTGATCCAGTGGATAAAGGTCGTTATCAACGGTTAGTGGGCAAGTTGATTTATTTATCACACACCCGACCTGATATTGCTTTTGCTGTGAGCCTGGTGAGTCAGTTTATGCATGATCCATACTCTACTCATATGAATGCTGTTCTTCGGATCCTTCGGTATTTAAAATCTGCTCCTGGGAAAGGAATTCTTTTATCTCCTCATGATGGCTTGAAGGTTGAAGCTTATACAGATGCTGATTGGGCTGGATCTCTTGACCGAAAGTCTATTTCTGGGTATTGTACTTTCTTAGGAGGAAATCTTGTGACTTGGCGCAACAAAAAGCAGAATGTGGTTGCTCGATCTAGTGCTGAAGCAGAGTTTCGTGCGATAGCACAGGGAGTTTGTGAATTGTTATGGTTTAAAGGATTACTTGAAGATCTTGGTATATCCATTCATCTTCCTATGATGTTATTTTGTGATAATAAGGCGGCCATTAGTATTGCTCACAATCCTATACAACATGACCATACAAAACATGTGGAGATTGACAGACACTTCATCAAGGAGAAGTTGGAGAGTGGATTAATTTGTATGCCTTTTGTTCAGTCCGGTGATCAACTTGCTGATGTCTTTACTAAAGGAATAGGGAGTAAATCGTTTTATCCTATTTTAAGTCAAGTTGGGCATGTGTGATATTTATGCTCCAACTTGAGGGGGAGTGTTGAGAGTCTTTGGACGATGAGGGCATATTTGTCTATTTTCTTTATTATTTTATGAATAGTAGCAATAAGGGCAATATTGTAATTCTTGGCCTTTTTGGCTTTATTATAAATAGATAGCTTGGGGTCACATTGACCTAACCAAGCATTCAGTTCAGTTTTTCTCTCTCAACAATGCAACACAGTCACTAATTCCTCCAACTAAAACATAAGGAAAGTTGACAAACATGAATGACAAAAAAAAAGCATCTTCTGATTGCAATAATAAAGACGAATGCTAATAAAAATGCGCAAGTAACAACTAAGTGGAAAATGGAAACGCTTGTCCTTGATGTGGTCATACAAATGAATACTTGAGGATGTGAAAAATGAGAAAGGGGCTGGCGAAAGCCTGGATGCAAGCAGGGGGAGACTTACATAATGATGGTAGAGGGAGAGAGAGAGAGAAGAATATGAAGAACCTAACCATGACCAGCATCAGTAAGATCAATTTCCACCGTAAAAAATGCAAATTCCCAACAAGACTCCTCTTCACGTGCAAACAAACTCGTAGCCCATCCTGCAGCATCAAAGCCATAAAATGGCAAGAGAAGACAAAGCATTAGTAATTTTTTCTACTGGAGTTTCAGTGCCACGAAGTGCTTAGAATTGCGTAGTCTGTAATGTTACCAAAGTGAATCCAAATCATCGTCGCTAAATAATAAGCTAACAAGCTCCAGCTAGCCTACTTGCTCCGCAATTCTATTCATTATGGAAGGATGCCATTCAAGAGTTCTGTCTCAAGTTGCTAAATAATAAACTAACTGGTTCTAGCTAGTCTACTTGCTCTGCAATTCTATTCTATATGGAAAGATGACATTCAAGAGAACAGTCCAAAGAACATGATTTTGGGCAAAATGTCAGGGAGTTAGATCGCGATAAACCATTTCATTTATTCTTATAAGAGTGGGGAGAGGCTAACAGCACTTATGACGACTATTGGATGTTATCATAAGGGTCCATCCATGCTACAGAATATTCAGTTTGAACCATAGCTACTCCACACCATCTACAATCTGAAAATCCTGGGTTGGTGAGCTCATCACGAAGCCCCACCAAAATCTAGATAACCCATTGCCTTTGGGCAAGTTGGAAGGATGCACCAGCTCTCTAGTTGCACTTGGGCTACATTATTGTGGTATCAGGACTGTGCTGGGGACAATCTTTGTTGTGTTATTTCACGGCAGATACAGAGGAGAATGAGGTCCCAGCTCTGCAGGGGACTTTTCTATCGTTTTTTCTTTCAGCCAATAGGTTTTTCCATAAAGGAGCATTCACCATTTAAAATTCCGAAGAGAGAAAACCACGGATATGCTTACAAATCAGTTTTATATATTTTTCTCCATATATGAACGGGTGAATGAGATGAGAAATGGAGGTGTAGATAAAAGGAATAGGGGACTTGTGAGGAAGTAGAAGTCGGCTGTTAAAATCACCTATAGATCAACCCCACGATATAATCATCAGAGTCTCCTATGTGCATCATGTTTTCAGTTCCTATAACAAAGGACCTCAAACTAAAATAAGTAAAAAGGCTTTTGTTATTTAGTGCCCCTAAGGGCACTTGTATATGAAAGGCATTAAAAACAAGTGCAGTACTTTTATATATCAAAAGAGATGCCTGCGTTGGAATTTGATGGGCAAAATCATGTGAAGGATGTGCAGACCCACCCAATGTTTTCAAGACGTAAAACAGAGACCCTTCTCCTTGATGGCCGATAAGATGACCAAGATACCTGCAAGGCCCTTCCTTGTAGTGTTGAATCTCCGGAGTCACTGGCCAGATAACTCTCAGTTTGTGACCTTGTTTGATTGGGACAGTTTTCACAAGAATCTGGAGATCAAATTTAAGAAATCAAGATCTTCATTGCTCGTTTCGATAAGTCTTACCCTTTCTGAGCTTAAATTAAAAATTGAGAATCACAGAATCTTAGAGTTAGCACAGCAATCTTGGCAAGGACATGAAAACCTGTAGATGCTCTGAGCTGCAAGGTTGTCCAGGAAAATGAGAACTGCTTTTGTCGGTATTTTGAATTTCTTGGAACTTGTCTTCTACCAGACATTGAATTTCATCTAGATTTTCTGCCATCATCAGAGATACAAATCAGTGGAATATGAAAATTTATCAACTTTTTTCACATCTCAAGGGAGTTTAGTACAAGATCTTGCATGAATTATCTGAGTTATCAGTATTTCTTTTTTTCCACAAGTCATCAGCATTTAGAAACTAGATTCGAGACAAACCTTTTGAGTATACGACCAGATGCATGAGATTAGCTGAATAGTTCTCCTTGTAAAATTGGATGAGCTCATTTCTAATATCTAGCCCTTTTGCTCTTGGTCGAATCTCCAAGGTATCCCAATTTCCTAAAATTGCAAGAAGCAATGCGTTTTCGCAATGGTGAGAAACCAAATGACTGGAACAAGACACGTCACCTTGCTTCTTGCTTTTTCATAAGCATACAAATAGTGCAATAGATACAGTTACTAACATACATGAAACTGGAGTTCTTTTATAAGTTAAAAATCAAAAGAAATAAAAAACTGAGGCTTTACCAAAAAAAAAAAGAAATAAAAAACTGAGGGGTTTTAACAAAGGAGAATTTTTATCCTCTTTGGCATTAGATAGACAAAGTTGAGACACTCACCTGTGCTAAACTTATGATATGGATGACTTTCCTCGCTGATATGTTTCTCAAGCTGCATAGATGGACCAGTGTCAGCACCAGCATGAGTAAGAGAATCACCGACTCTAAAGAGTACAGAATCACCATTTTACGCATTGAAAAGTGATTTATTGCAACACAATTAATTTTGTACAGAAAATTTACGAAGGCTAATATAATCTAATGGGACAACTAGTAAAGCTTTCATCAGTTCTTTTTATTTTCTCTACAACTCTAAGATTTCTCTCACTTCTACGGATACTTTGTCTTGGAAAAGTGGTAGAGTAGGGAAATTTTTCTGTTAAGCCTTATTATAGTGCTGGAAAAGACAACTGTGTGTGGCATGGAGGCTTTTCCTTAGAATGCTATTTGCAAAGTTTTTTTTTTTTTTTGGTAAGGTAAGAATAATATTAGCTAATCACAATGCGATACAAAAAAAGGAGCCAAACACAAGCCTCATCCAAATAATATTTGCAAAGTTACTATCCACTAGAGTTAAATTTTTTGTTTTGAAAGAATATTGGGAATGTATTCTCACCTTACACATTTTTCAGAAAAGAGATTGTGCTCATCAATAGATGCTTGTTTATGCAAAAGAGAGGCAGATACGGTGAGACATCTCCTCCTTCACTGTCTGTGGAGAAGAACGATCTGGGTGGCGCTTATGCGTGCCACCCAGCTCTTGGGATATAGGAGGATCTATTAAACAAGAATATGAGCTTGGCAAAGTCTTCTTTTGCCTCATGTTGAGAAAAGGAGGCTTTCTTCAATCCCTCTTGCTATTTTTTGGTTGATTTGAGAAGAGCGGAATAAGAGAGCTTTCACTGGAGAGGAACCCCCATTTTTGTTATTATTGAAAGTTGGTTGAAAGTCTTACACTCTCAGTCTAGTGGAAAGTTATATTTGGATGTAAATGCTTTATTTGACATTGTTGATGATTTGTCTTGTAACTGAACTCTTTTTGTATATGAGTTTGCACCCCGTTGGTGCCCTACAATAATCTTCCTTTACCTATAAAAATACCATACAAAATGGCCTTATCCTGATTGTTCACGATACCATTATCTCTAGCTTTTAGCTAAGGTTATGAGACCTCATCCTTGAAGTTTATTTTCAAAGTCAGATAGATGACAATCAAAATCATGGTCAATATCTGTTATCGGTTGTTTAACTCCTACCTGCCTCATGCGCCGGTAATCAAGTAATAAGTTTTTCTGGTTCTCTGCATGAACAAAAGGTTAACGATATGCCTTTAGAAATGATCCCTTAGAATTAAACAGAGACAAGACATTGAAGAATAGAATTGTGGTACTTAAGATTCCTAACAAACAATCTAACCAGAATGAACGGCTTTAATTTCCCTCATGGTGGCATCGGGGGACAACAAGGGTTTAATGAAAAACTGCGCAAACCTGTTCCACAGGAAAGAAAACAAGACAGCTGCAGAAGTCTTACAAAAATTCCTTAAGATATCAATGAGAAAAGAGAAAGGTCACCATGTACCTGTCCAATGCCTCTCCAAAGCTATCAACATTAACATCAAAATGGTAGTTTGTGTGTTTGGATGCTGTAAAGGCATTTGTACTACCCCCATGCTATCAGTGTGATAAAAAGTAAAGAGTTATTTTCACAAACTTCAGTCATGTAAAAGCATATATCATGTGAAGGAGTTGCTTTGTGGATAAAGGAACCAAATATAGAAAACAATCTACCAGGACACCAAAAATTCCAATAGAGCATAATAAGCAAGAAGACGTAGATGCTGTAGTCCACAGAGGATAGAAAGAGAGTACTCGAAGAAATCTTGTCCATCTAAAATACCAAAGAAAGTTGATGCCAAAGAAAAGTGAACACAATCTCCCAATTCTCATGATCACAATTTCAGAATCCACACGGGACACCATAACACAATATCCGTTTCCTCATTATTCTGAAAGAGATTAGCCTATTCCCAAAGTTAAGCACTGATACATTGCTATTGAAGCATATAGGAGTTAAATACTGTCTTGATTTGAACTCCGAAAAGGAGAGGGAAACAGTGGAGAAACATACCTTACAGAACCAAAAACAACTAGAAAATGCATCATCTTTATAAAGGAGCCAATTCCATTGATAATGTCATGAAAGCGAAATGAGCAACTGGCCTTGATTTTTTCTTGCCTTTGCATGTCTCCAAGATCCTAAAATTGTACATGGGACTCGTTGATTTAAGAATTTGGGCTGTAGCTCAAGTATCAGAAATATTTCAGTGGCTTTTTTAGTCCTTGCTACATGCATTTGGGGCCAAGGAAAAAAAAACTAAAAACAGCGTTTCTGTTATGCTGATTGCCATAGAAAAATTCAAAGGAACTGGGAAGTGGAAATGTTGGCACGTCAACCATCTACCGAGCATCTCAATCACCATGAAAAAATCTTAGTCATGAACAGGATAAGCCAGATGCTTCACGGAAAAAATGTAAGCAGTTACCTCTGCGATGAATTTGGAATAACCATCCTCGACTGGATACTTTTCACTAGCATAAAACAGCATATGCTCTGCAACAACATATTAAAAATAAGAAGGAAGGACTCAAAGATATATGATAGAAAAAGGAGCACCTTTTGAGGCAAAAAAACACGCATGATGAAGTTTGGGCCCCTAGAACCCAAGAAGAGAAAAGAAACTCCGAGCAGCCAGCTTATTAGTTTAGGCGATCCGGAAATAGTTCCAGCTGATGGATCAATGACAATGGTATTATAAGCTGACCGTGGAGTTCAAAATTCGTTACTGAAGATGTCGTTTCCGGGTGTTATACCTATAGAACTAGTGTTGTAAAATCAACAAAAGAAGATTAGCTTTCGAAACAAAAAAAAAAAAACCACACATCTCAGTTCGCTTTTCTTTCGAGGGTGCTTCATGCCATGAATTAAGAATCCATGGTCAGAGATGTCGAAACATTAGGGAAACCTTACATGCCTTTTTTCTTCCAGATTTGTTGCTAACACATCCGCGAGTGTGAATTTTGCTGTGAATATATGATCCTCTTCACCTTCAACGTAAGAATTCTGGTCCAGATGATGTGTGGACTGTCGACAATTTCGACCTAAAATTTACTGAACTTAAGATTCTTGTTTTTTTTTTTTTTTGGTTCCTTCTCCTCGCACATACACAAATCGACAGCTATGCAAACGATGCTTGCACCGGCACTGCTTGCTGCTCTTCACAGAGATTGTAGATTCTACATATGCTTTCAATTTTTAAAAAGAAGAAGAAGAAGAAGAAGAAAGCACCAAATATTACCGAGAAAATGCGCAAGGCCGTCGAGGCCTTCGGGATCACAGAAGGAGCCGACGCCGACATCCATAGAAGCAGCACACTGCAGCATCCAAGGACAACAAAAGCCACATCCATTAAGTCAACAGCGTCGTCATATAGCAACGTTTCCTTGCAGGACAAGCTGATAGACAAACAACAGAGTAACCAGTTCGCAAATAAAGCGCGGCTGATCGGAGAGGACCTTATCGGTCTCTGGATCACTGATGAGAAGGACCTCGAGAGAGTTCTCGAGGACGACCCTCCGGTACTCCCTCTTGTCCGACCTCGGCTTCACTATTTCCACCTCCTCCCTGCCCACCGCCATTTCCCGCCCTCGCGATCGCAAAAGAGTGACGGAATCGACGGAATTCTCTCCCTCCCTTGCTGGTCGCCGAACTGGAAATCTCCTTCAGTGGGAGAGATTTCGAGCGAGTTGAGGGAAGCGAAACGATGGAGATGGAATGCTCCGAGTCAAGTCGAGACACTGGTCAGCGTCAGCATCAGCGACGGGAAGGACGTTACGTGTGCGGGCCCCACTCTTCTTTCCCGCGAAATTTACCGGGTCTCTGCACATTTAAATATGTCGTTATATAAGAAGGTGGGGCCTGGTGGGAAAAGAAAGGATTCTTAAAATGCACTCTTTCGGGCCTAAAAACAAAATAAAAAAATCAAATTAAGAAATAAATTCTGAAATTTAAAACATTAAATATTAAGAGCCGAAATATTTAAATACGGAAAAAGAAAATAAAAAATAGAGAATAAATCCTATTGTATTCTTTCTTAATGCTAGATAGTGAGTATTACTTGAATGTTTTAATCATATTATTGGACTTGAACCGATATGTTATTGCACTATTTATTGCGAGATTTTACGTTGCACTATACATCTATCACTTAGCCAATTTAGTAAGTTGTTCTTACTTTCCAATCTTGAACTAATCAGTTAGGTTGTGTACAGTTGGTGGTGATTATCAAAAGCACTTCACGTGGTTATCAAACATTACTTGGGAAAAATCAAATCATTGGACGATTATAATAGAAGGCAGTAGTATGACATGGTGTAATCATATGCTATTTGATCGTCTCTCAAGAAAACCTTTTCTGCCGTGAAAAGATAGAGCTATCCTAACTACTCAAAAATGTAAAAAATGAAATCCATACACATCTCACTTTTGATCAATCCATCATATCAAGTATCATGTTCGAATGAGAAGAAAGAGGGGGGGTAGGGATCCAAAAGGAGTTCGAGGAAATGTGTGTTAGAACTTCAATTATAACGTGTGTATGAGATAAACTATTTTAACTTTGATACCGACATTCAATATTGATAGCCCCCTCCTCTCATGAACCCAACCGACAATCAATGTCCTGTGGTTTTATTTTCTCTCTTCTTTGCTCTCAATATCCTACTGCTTTATTGTCTACTAGAAGCAAAGCAATTTCTATAAACCACTACGATGACATCGCTGGCTATCTATAGTCTTGATGATGAGGTGACGAAGATTGAACTAAAAGACAAGCACATTGACATCTTCAATTGCTTTCAATGAGCGCAGGAATACGATGATTGGAGCTCGAATTGTGGACATAATTCTACGGGACTCGTAAAGTCGTGTAGTCGTTATCTTATCAAAGACGACTTCTTCGAAGGAATATAATTTTCATCTCCCCGTTCGACTCGGTCCTCTCGGTCGAGTCGAAAACCTCAAAATCAATGACCACTGTTCAGAAAAAGGAAGAGAAAAAACAAGTAAGGGTTGGCACGGGCATTGAAAGCGAACGCCCAACACACAACACATACATTCAGACCGCAAAGAGGAGAACATCCTTAATCAACCTCGAGTGTCAGCTTCTGCTGCCCTCGGTGGGTAGGTTTCAGTGCCGAGGTAAATAACATAAGAAATTTCATGCTGTACTTATGCAGGTTATAACGAGAAAAAAGCGAGAGGCGTACATTTCTCCTCAAGTATCAAGGATATTAGACGAATAAATGGAAGAAATTTGTGTTCAAGCACGTAGGATACTCCGAACGTTCATGGAGGATTTCCAACCGCAACTGCGAACCTCGAGTGTCACCTCCTTGTATGAATGAGGAACCCCCGTTCATGGAGGATTTCCAACCGCAACTGCATCCGTTTCCAATGCAGCATACTCCGAACGTTCCAAAATATTGTCAAAAACATTGTCATCTTTAATAACATGGACTCCTCCATTTGGATAAGCCCCTTTTGATAATCACAATCTCAAAACGGCCTCGATTTGAGTTTAAATGTTGAGCCGGTTGGTTTTGAGTCTTCGAAAACTGAAGATGTCCTCGATTTGAGTTGAATGGTTGAGCCGGTTGGTTTTTGTCAGTCGGGTACTCGGATGCGTGCAGGCTCCCATAAACACGGACGGATAGCGTCTTTTTTCTAGCTGCGCCAACTTTTACATATTCATTGAAGAAATCCAACAACTCTTCCTGCGTTAGTTGTCTCAGCGCCGCCACCTGTTCCCATATCATTTATAAGAACTTATTACTTAATTACTGAAGTCTGGCTCGAGAAATTTGCACTAAACAAAGGCTGTCATTAATTTCAGTCGTGCTTCTAACTACTATCTCTTAGTGCTGGAAGCTCCACCCATATTAGTGGTCAAAGTAGAAAAAAACAATTACAGTATACTTGCCTAGTTGTATAGTCTAGAAAGATGTTCATACCTCAGTTTCTCTCCTATCAAATTTCAGAGTTCCGTCGGAAATTTCTTTCCAGTAGAATGCACATTCTTCCCTCAGATTCTTGTGCTTCTCGAGCTTCATATCAATCAACGCATTCACATTGCTCTGCATATGATAGGTAAACAGTTGGATTGACCATGCTATGTCTCCCAGCTAAAGATGGCACAGTTATTTTGCAATATCAACACAAAAATCCACTTGAGTACAAATCTTGAAAATGGGATGGATTTTAGGAAAGTTAGTAAGAAATGTCTCATGAAGTAAATAAATATTGTAGCTGAGATCCTTTTGGATGTTTTTTTACCCCAGAAATAAAACACCACTGCAAGACAATTTTCCTATCGAGTATTTCTCATATAAACTCCCAAAAGATTCTTGGTGCAAATTTTTCTCTTTTGGGTACATGCACCATCACTAGCCCATTAGCGTATCCAGGAAGAGGAACTGAGGAAGTGCTTGATGCAATTTTTTTTAGGTACATGTTCTATCACTCCTGCAATACGAGGCATCAGGAAGAAGACGAACAAGACTTGGAAGCAGTATTTGTGCATGGACTGACAGATAACATCAGCTCACTCTCCCTTCTATGTGCCCTCTATTGAGCAATCAAGCCTGCATCCAACATTGATGCAGATTCTAACTGAAGAAGAAAGCAGGCTGAATTCTTAAGAGTGATAATATGAGCATCTACACTACTTAGTCGAGCATATCATTGATGAACTTAACCATCATAGAAGCAGCTACATCATTCAAGGTTTTCACTCTATTGATGTACCTTCGACATTCCAAGCATCACGAAACTATTTTCATCATAGATCTAATACCACAAATTCAATGTAATATTTGAATTCGGTATGCATTCCTATTTGATATCCATTTTGAATTATTCAACCATTAATTATGCCAATCTAGGTTGGCACCCTCAATTGATGTACCTTCCAAATGCAAGCATCATTTGACTCACCTTGAATTCTTCATTTGTCATCTGAGATAGTTTGCTTTCGAACATTTTTAGGAATTCCTCAACTCTCAAATCAATATGCCCCGGCCCCTAAAAAGATGGAAGTTAAAACATGAGGCAATGACCTTGGTCCTAAAACACAAACAAAATTTTGCTAGTCACCTTCACTGTGGATTGGATTATGAATTGTAGTCCACGAATTCCATAGTCATTCCTATGTTGAAGGACACAAGAAATATGAGGAACAGCAACAAGGCATGCAAACTTCGTAGGTCAAGGAGTGCCTTAAGTACCTCTGCATAAGCACGGTTATGTACCCAAGCTGCTCCACAGATCTAAGCTGGTGGAATGACGGTTGCTTGGCGACAAGAACAAAGAGCTGAAGTTTTGCATTCATCACGACATCATCCCGGTGAACCTACGTAATCAATCAGACAGCCAATCAAAACCCTTCCAAATAAACAGGACATTGAGAAATAAAAAAGTAAAACATAACCATAGTCATGCCAGAAGAAGAGAGGGAGAAGCAAGCAGGGAGGGGGAGGGGGAGGGGGAGCTAGACACTCTCATTTTCAGAGTTAATTACCCATTTCAGGATTTTGGCAAAGGTATACAAATGTGTCAAGAAGCAATAACATGAAGCAAGTAAATCAACTCACAGACAACAGAAGGACAAAGAACAGTTTCAGAGTAAGAAACAAAACATAGATTAGTTGACATTGACATTGAAAAAGCAAGTTTATACATTCAAAATAAATAATGGGATCCTTAAGAATATACAACTTATCAAATATTAGATGTACTTTTGTCAAGCGCCAGACAACTACAGATCTGACAGCATCCTTACCAAACCCACCAGATAGTTTCCAATCACCAACAGCAAATGGGAGAAACCAACACTCGACTGGACAGACTAGGCAAAAGTATATGCACTCGGCAGTGAAAATAAGACAAGCTTCTAATGTTTAAATTTACCAAATGTCAGAGGATAAAACAGGATGTAACAAGAGGAATTAATGATGTCCAATAAATGCTATTTACATCAACCTAAAGACAGGAATAAACCATTACGCTCACTTCAAGACAAAGGAACGACAATAACCACACATAAATTCTAAATCTAAAGCCTTTACAAGTGAAGATTGACAAGGAGAGTGACAGCTAAAGTGATGTTCCATTCGGAGATATGATATATGCCAAGCTTTCAGTTTACATCCTCACAATTTTATTCCCGCAAATGCAAATCAAGTTACAGAACTACCTGAATATAGTGCACCAGAGCAGAATTCTCATCACATGGATTTAGGCCTTCCGTACAGTAGAAGTGACTCAATCCAGTTCCAAGTTTAACTACTCTATTTGTCAGATGCTGGGATGGATATAAGGGTTGAGATATTGGCTGTGGACCCTGGAAAAGAATATTTTCGATATGCTCCACTATAGACTCTGCTTCAACACTTTCAATATTTCCTAGACAAGAGGTAGCAGATATAATTAAACTCAAAAAAGGAATGGCAGTGACCTACAACAGATTGTAAAATGAAGCTGTAAACGACTACATACCAGCTATGTAAAACTCCAGGAAGGTCCTTGATAACATTAGGGGCAAAAAGTTGGTGAGATCTTCACCTTAATGGAAGGAAGAACTTCAAGTTGTTCTGTCCAGGGCCGAGTGTTATCTTGCAGTATTAGTGAGCAATAGTACATAGCCTGCTGATAAGGTTGCTGAAACTTCAAATTCTGATAATCTTTTGTCACAACTTCCTGTAACATACACGGGTAAAGAGAAAATGACTAAGGTAACTTGGGCAAAAACAGAAGGCAAAGGGTGCAGATATTAGAGAGAGACAAACAGACAGACGGACAGACAGAAGGTAAAGGGTGCAGATATCGAGAGAGAGAGAGAGAGAGAGAGAGAGAGCTAAAAGTTAACCTTGATCACAGCAAATCTCTCAGGTCTTACTTCAAAGGTTGCTATTTTCTCAATCACTTTTTCCAGCAATATCCTCAGCTTGTGATTATAACCTACCACAATGACCTAAGTAATAAAACATATGATCAGCACATAGAATGTCCACTCCTGCATATGCAAGAGAGACAAGGGCACGCTAAAGAATTGCTCGCCCACATTATTTCCATTCAGAAAAATTCAAGGACCTTTTCAGGACAGAAAAACTGAGTGAAGGAAAAGCATAAAGCATTTCCCAGTCTTTTTGTGCTCAACAAAACTAAAACCAGCTTATTTTTAAAAACAGTACCTGAAAACCTGTGTTGGTCTGATGCACACCGTAATAAAGGCCAGCAACCTGTGCATAATAAGCTGAACCATACCCAAAAAAGAAAATTAAGGAGACCCAGCCAGCCATATACGATTAAAGTAACACACACATAGATAGAAGAACAGATTTGCAGAAGAAGAAGGACTAAATTCTAAGCTATACAGATCATATTAACATTGACTTCTATTTTTCAAAGGATTAGCTACCGTAAAATCAAACTGATATTAAACATAGCATGAGGTATCTATATAGAAAATATTGTCTCATGTGTTTCAGGATCTTACCGAATTCATTCAAGTAATCCATCAACAACCGCGTAAATATATCAGTCAGCACTTCAGCTTCAGATGAGTTGCTAGCGTGGGGGCAGCTGAAATCTATTCTAACATATGCCTTGGGAGTGGAGAATACAGTATCAGGCTTGAACCATAACGATGAGTATGACGACTTCCTCAAAAGAATTGGCAATTTGATCTGTTCATATGATCGGTCAGATAGGAGCTAAAAGATAATAGGTTAAGTGCAGAACGGATTGTAAACCACACCTTTTCTTCTGAAATTTTTAGAGATAAGTCAGTAGGGATGAATACATTGGGTTCTGGTAGATGCAAATTTTCATCAGGAGAGGATGACATCCATTCCTGCAAATCAAGTACAGAAAATATAAGTATAATTCTTTCGATTCTCCAGCAAAGAAAAAAATGTATACTCCATGTCAAGGTAATCTCTTTTATGTCCCCTCTTAGTGGAAATCTGCATATTACATTTGAAAACAAAACCAGTTGATCGAAGAGCCACAATATTATATTTGATAGGAATTATCTCTCGGATATCTTATACAACTGATTTACAAAGTATCTAATACAATCACGCTGCCAGGATACCAAAAAAAAAACACAAGCTTGGTATACCTAAAAGTGTTCGAATATTCACAGTGGTGGTTACAATTTTGCCGACTAGTCAAATCAATTAAAGATAAGATTTTAATCATACGACATTTTGTGCCACTTCATCTGTGAGACCTCTCCACTTAGAATGAAAATCAGTGACATGATTAACAAGGAAGACATGCCTGTATAGTAGAGACAGAGATTCTGTTCATGGAATAAGCTGTTCCATACCATGGTTCCCACCATGTCATTGACCCTTCAAAACTCTTGGACTCCCAAAAGATTCTGTTGGATAAAAGACTCAATCCCCATTTAGGATAATGTTTGATAGAAGTAAGCATGTAAAACATTCAAATTTGAAAAAGGAAGGATAGTCACAACGCAATCCTTGTAAAGAATTTTTAGTGCATATATTAATAATAACTATGAATAGCGCGACTGATTTGTGGTAAATATGGATGGTTACTGTCTTGGTAATTTTGATTTTATTAGGACATTTTGGATTTGATGTTCAACGAACAAGCTGGAAAGTGGAAATGGTAAACTTAAAATTGGGTAATGAAATGGCAGTTGGGCAGCCACTTTGTCCAGTTGTATTGTCCTATTTGTCGAAAAATTGTAGGGACCAAGCGTCATGTTTGCATAAAAGATATTATATAAAAAAACTAAACTGATAGAGATTTCTCAATTTGGTAGTGTAACCTGTGCTTGAATATCCTTATTGGCGAATCCGTGCAGATCTTGCCAAAAAAATATCAATGCAGATGATGTTCCAAGTCTTCGCCTCTAAACAGACAATATGGTGCCAGTGTGAAGAGGTGTGTTTGCACAGGTGCACGCATGGGAAAGTGTACGTTTTAGTACTGCCTTTTTTAACTTCTTGCAGGTGCAGAAATGAATGGCAACGTAGTCGGTTTGGAATGGCTGACCCCATAAAACCACAAACCTGATTAGTACCCTAAAAACATGTTTTCCAAATGGGTAACAAAATTGTCCCAATTAGGTATATGAGAACTAAAACCCGACCTTTTTCCTTTATTTTGATAAATAGATATACATAAACACAAAAATGAAAAGAATAATAATATTGATGTCAGGTTTGATTGAGGTATCCACCAAACAGATCCTCCAAGACCATATAGACTTATAGAGCTTGGATGAGTCAAGAAACCAAGCAACCTGACCATATGGTTTTTCTATGTAGGAGTGACATCTATACAGGGGCCCCGGTGAAGTTAGCCCTCTAAACTTCTTGCATCAGGAAACAAAAAAAAAAAGGAGACAAATTCTAATAGCTTGTGTATTCAAGATGAATCCTCTCAAAAAATCACATGGAATAAAAAACCAGATTTTCTTATATAAATATTCCAACACACTTCTAATGTGGCAACTGGGAAAAGAACGATCAAATAGCATTATAAACAACGAAAGTTTCATTTGATAACCCCTAAAGCATGATTTTAATCCTCTCTGAGAAGAGTAGACTCACCGGACATTGTCTGGAGAGAGCTTATCCAGCACCGTTTGAATAGTGCCAGGATTGAATTTAGAAGGCAAAGATCCCACAATCCAATCTTCAGGTGGATATATCTAAAGTTCAGGAGAAAGGGGGAAGGGGAAAAGGACAAGGAGAAGAAGGGGATTACTTAAGAAACCAAATGCTTACATCTCATCTAACTTAATCTACTCTAACCCCAAGAAGTGACAAACATACACCTGAAGATATTGATTCTAGAGAAGATGAGCTTGCAGGTGCCTGTCATGCAAAGGCCTTCAAATTCTTCAGAATCAATCTCTACCCGAACAACTAGCACTTTTCAGGTGTAAGACCACTCTACTTCAGGACGGTTTATGTTTTAAGTTGTGCAGAAGCTGCCCTTACCTCATGGACTTCCATGAAAAAGAGTAACGTTTTCAAAACATCTTAATGATCTTTTCATTGATGCACCCATATAAGCCATTGTTCAATGCAGAACACTTAAAACCCTTCAAACAAATTTTGACAAGTAATTTCAAAAAAATATTTCATAGCATAAAAGTATTTAATCTATTTTCACATTTTTGAGGGAAAATCCACTTTTGCTTTTTTAATCAACAAACAAGATCTTAGTTACAGATTAACCAAATTTTTTGGATAGATTTATGTCATGTAAACTTCCACATCAAAGGAATTCCAGTATGCCCTTATACACTAAGGCACCACCCCACGCACATGTATATCAGAAAAAGGCAAAAGGGAGATTTTAAAGAAATGCTTAACTCACCTCCATATTGGATGCAACATCGACCACATAATCAATGGGAGAGATTTTGTCTCGATAATGAAACTTAGTCTCACACAAGGCTGAGAGCTTCACCAACACATACAAAACTATATAAGTTTCAAGGAAAGTTTGTATTTACAGAAAAGATCGACAATCAACAACTATACAACAAAATAAAACTTGAAATCAAGAAACTTAGCGAACATCAAGGACTATGAGGCGTTTAAATTCAAAATAGTTATCGGTGACCCTATCGAAAAAGTGACATTAAGCATGTAATTGAAAAAAAAAAAACTAACTCGTAATCTTGTACGTAAATTATGCCAACGCATAGGGGATTTACCTACCTAACCCATCTAGTATATCTCAGCGAAATATAACTTAATAGACCACTTTGCTTGTAATTATTTCTCACCATGATGATATGTTTCAAAATGATTTAGAAAGAATACATAATTAGTTGATGCCAATATTTCCCGAATCTTTTTGTGTGCAATCGCCGTTACAATTTGAGATGTCCAATGTACTATAATCGTATGAACAAGAAGATTAACCAGCCACAAATAGGTGATGCACTTATTGTTTTCTGAATGCAGGTAAGTGTATGAGATGCCAATGAGAAACTGAGTACAAGGCAACCACTGATAGCAGCAGAAGAAATTGCTCATATGTATGCTATACAAAGTTTCCCGTGTGATGAATAAGAAAATGAGCACCTTTTCCACGTAGTTCATTTGCCTACCTCATCAAATATCCACTTGCAAACACCAGACCGCTGTAAGAGAGAAATATACTTGACACCAATCCAATAATATCTTGCACATGTTCTGCAAACAAGTCAACAAAACAGATTAACCTTGAAAAAACAACTTATCCATAGATAAATGGACAAAAAGTATTTATAGACAGCTGAGAACCAAAAGAGTCAAAGCTCCTATGTGTTTGGAATAAGAGGACCTTATGAGACAATTTAAGTATCTGATAGCAAAAATCAACTCCATCTTACAACAATTTCAAACCAAATTTCATAAATCTTCTAAAATGCAACATGCATAGGTGAATGCAGTTCCATAATTTTGAGGCGTGGACTGTCTAAAAATTACAAATCTAAATTAACCACGGTATTGTCAAGATTGGGAATAGCCAATGTTTTTGGTCAAGAACCAAATTGAGAAGTCAAATTAAACAGAAAAATAAAGTGGGAGAAAAAAACACTGCCCAAGCGTAAAAATTGCACATTTCACCATAAGTTCTATCTCCTATTTTCTCTAGGACACTTAACAAGTATGCAACATGCAACATGATCACTAATTCCTCCTTAACTTCAGAGGGAAAAACTGAAGAAGTTACAAACATCAACGAGAAAAGCTTTTTCTGATCAGGAACAAATACAAATGAATGGTAGTAAAAACAACACTAACAACTCAAGTAGAAAATGGGAAGGCCTATCATATCTGTGGTCGCACAAATGAACACTTGAGAATGCAAAAAATGAGAAGGGCATGCAAAAGCCAGGATGCGATACTTATACATACAAGCAGGGGCAGATTAACACAAATTGATGGCACAGCTGCACATGCCTAAGACAAGAAATCCAACAAAAGCATGTACGCACGTGCGAGAGAGAGAGAGAGAGGTGTTTTTTTTGTGATAAACCTAGAGGAGAGGATGAAGAATATGAAATACTTACCATGACCAGCGTCCGTAAGATCAATTACCACTTTAAAAAATGAAATTCCCTACTCCACTCCCCTTCACCCGCAGACAAACTTGTAGCCCATCCTGCAGCATCAAAGCCACAAAATGGCAAGAGAAGACAAAGCATTATGTAATATTTCTACTTGTGTAGACAAAGCTGCAAGAAGGAGCAATTCGCAGCAAATATAATAAGATTAGATAAGTTCTTCTACCTCAGAGTCTTCCAAAACTTAAAGGAAAAAGAGAAAAAGAAGACATGCTAAAGCTTCAACCTCCCGGGAAAAAATACAAATTTTCCACCACAAAAGTGGTTAATGTTCAAAAGCTAACACTTAGGCTGCTTGAACCATACTAAGCATGAATAGAGGCCCAGGTCACCCAACATTGAGTTTCAGTGCCATGAAGAGCTTAGAGTGGTGTAGTCTGTAGCGTTACCAAAGGCAAAATCTTCATCGCTAAGTAATTAGCTCACTGTTCCAGCTAGTTCGTTGCTCTGCAATTCTATTGTCTATGGAAAGGCGACATTCAAGAGAACCGTCTCAAGAACATGATTTTGGGTGAATAATGTCAGAGGTGTAAGATCTTGATAAACCATTGCCCTTTCATGATAAGTAAAAAGGGTGGGGAAGTGACCAGCCCTATTGACCCCTCTGAGCATTACAATAAGGGTCCCACACCAGCTACAGAATTTTCAGTTTAAGCTATAGCTGCTCTCCGGCCCATGATCCGAATATCCCAGGTTGGGGAGCCTGTCACACGCAGCCCCACTAAGATCTCGATAAACCATTGCCTTTCGGCAAGATGGAAGGATGCCACAAGACCTCTAGTTGCAGCTGGACTACATAATTGTGGTATTAGGACAGTGCTATGGACAAGCTTTTTTGTGTTATTTCATGCCAAATACGGAGGAGAATGAGGTTCTAGCTCTGCAGGGGATTTTCCAGTCGTTTTTTTTTTTTTTTTGGCCAATAGATTTTTTTCTCCGTTGTTAAAAAGCAGAAATTACTGCACATTCAGCTGTCTTTTCTATTTATATGAGGAAGAAAAAATTTTAAACCTTCCCAAGAAAGAGTAGCACCTCATCCCATAAGCAAGTGTCGCAAGCTGGTTGAGCATTTACCATTTAAAATTGAATTTCACAAGAATACATATCATCTTTCAGCAAGAGAAAGGATGAGCGACTGCATTGGATTCAGACTTTTCAAAAAGGATCCAAATCTACTTCTGTTGCATATTTAAAACTCTGAAGAGAGAAAACACAAGAATATGCTAACACCCCAGTTCCATATATTTCTTTCATATCAACAGACGGAGGTGCAGACAAAAGGGAGAGGCAACTTGTGTGGAAGTAAAACTCAAACGTCAAAAGCACCTATAGATCAACCAAACAATATAACCATCAGAGTCCCCTGATGTGGATTCTATTTCCAGTTCCTAACAAAGGACGTCACCTTAAAATAACTGCAAAAAAGTTTTGTTATTTTGCAGAATATTACATGGATGTACAAATGTGTATATGCAAGACGTTAAAGCAAGTAAGAGCAGTACTTTTACATAACACAAGAAATTGAAACATGTAAAACTTACCCTTAACATTGTCAAAGAAGTCAGATTGGATCTACTGACTCATTGACATTTTCTTCAAAAAATTATTGACCTATTTGTGCAAACATCAGTGAAAAAATTTTGTATGCACCCTCTTCACATAATTTTGCATCTCAATTACAAATGCATGCATTGGAAAGTTGATGGAAAATCATGTGAAAGATGTGCAGACCACCCAATATCTTCAAGACATGAAACAGAGACCCTTCTCCTTCATGCCCGATTAGATGACCAAGATACCTGCAAGGCCCTTCCTTGTAGCGATGAATCTCCGGAGTTACTGGCCAGATAACTCTCAATTTGTGACCTTGCTTGATTGGGACAGTTTTCACAAGAATCTGGAGATCAAATTTTACAGATCAAGATCCTGATGGTTGGTTTAACGAGTCTTACCTTTTCCACCCTTAAATTAGAAATTGAAAACAGTAGAATGTTAGACTAAGCACAACAATCTTCGCAAGGACATGAAAACCTGTAGATGCTCTGAGCCCAAGGAGGTTGTCCAGGAAACTAGAACAGCTTTTCTCAGTGTTTTGAACTTCTTGGAACTTCTCCTCTACCAGATGATGAATTTTATCAAGATTTTCTGCCATCAACATCAGAGAGAGAAGTTACCTGAATATGGTAAATAATTATCATATTCAGTAACTTCTCTCTCTGATGTTGATGGCAGAAAATCTTGATAAAATTCATCATCTGGTAGAGGAGAAGTTCCAAGAAGTTCAAAACACTGAGAAAAGCTGTTCTAGTTTTCCTGGACAACCTTGCGGCTCAGAGCATCTACAGGTTTTCATGTCCTTGCGAAGATTGTTGTGCTTAGTCTAACATTCTGCGTTTTCAATTTCTAATTTAAGGGTGGAAAAGGTAGACTCGTTAAAACCAACCATCAGGATCTTGATCTGTAAAATTTGATCTCCAGATTCTTGTGAAAACTGTCCCAATCAAGCAAGGTCACAAATTGAGAGTTATCTGGCCAGTAACTCCGGAGATTCATCGCTACAAGGAAGGGCCTTGCAGGTATCTTGGTCATCTAATCGGGCATGAAGGAGAAGGGTCTCTGTTTCATGTCTTGAAGATATTGGGTGGGTCTGCACATCTTTCACATGATTTTCCATCAACTTTCCAATGCATGCATTTGTAATTGAGATGCAAAATTATGTGAAGAGGGTGCATACAAAATTTTTTCACTGATGTTTGCACAAATAGGTCAATTAATTTTTTGAAGAAAATGTCAATGAGTCAGTAGATCCAATCTGACTTCTTTGACAATGTTAAGGGTAAGTTTTACATGTTTCAATTTCTTGTGTTATGTAAAAGTACTGCTCTTACTTGCTTTTAACGTCTTGCATATACACATTTGTACATCCATGTAATATTCTGCAAAATAACAAAACTTTTTGCAGTTATTTTAAGGTGACGTCCTTTGTTAGGAACTGGAAATAGAATCCACATCAGGGACTCTGATGGTTATATTGTTTGGTTGATCTATAGGTGCTTTTGACGTTTGAGTTTTACTTCCACACAAGTTGCCTCTCCCTTTTGTCTGCACCTCCGTCTGTTGATATGAAGAAAATATATGGAACTGGGGTGTTAGCATATTCTTGTGTTTTCTCTCTTCAGAGTTTTAAATATGCAACAGAAGTAGATTTGGATCCTTTTTGAAAAGTCTGAATCCAATGCAGTCGCTCATCCTTTCTCTTGCTGAAAGATGATATATGTATTCTTGTGAAATTCAATTTTAAATGGTAAATGCTCAACAGCTTGCGACACTTGCTTATGGGATGAGGTGCTACTCTTTCTTGGGAAGGTTTAAAATTTTTTCTTCCTCATAAAATAGAAAAGACAGCTGAATGTGCAGTAATTTCTGCTTTTTAACAACGGAAAAAAATCTATTGGCCAAAAAAAAAAAAACGACTGGAAAATCCCCTGCAGAGCTAGAACCTCATTCTCCTCCGTATTTGGCATGAAATAACACAAAAAAGCTTGTCCATAGCACTGTCCTAATACCACAATTATGTAGTCCAGCTGCAACTAGAGGTCTTGTGGCATCCTTCCATCTTGCCGAAAGGCAATGGTTTATCGAGATCTTAGTGGGGCTGCGTGTGACAGGCTCCCCAACCTGGATATTCGGATCATGGGCCGGAGCAGCTATAGCTTAACTGAAAATTCTGTAGCTGGTGTGGGACCCTTATTGTAATGCTCAGAGGGGTCAATAGGGCTGGTCACTTCCCCACCCTTTTTACTTATCATGAAAGGGCAATGGTTTATCAAGATCTTACACCTCTGACATTATTCACCCAAAATCATGTTCTTGAGACGGTTCTCTTGAATGTCGCCTTTCCATAGACAATAGAATTGCAGAGCAACGAACTAGCTGGAACCAGTGAGCTAATTACTTAGCGATGAAGATTTTGCCCTTTGGTAACGCTACAGACTACACCACTCTAAGCTCTTCATGGCACTGAAACTCATGTTGGGTGACCTGGGGCCTCTATTCATGCTTAGTATGGTTCAAGCAGCCTAAGTGTTAGCTTTTGAACATTAACCACTTTTGTGGTGGAAAATTTGTATTTTTTCCCGGGAGGTTGAAGCTTTAGCATGTCTTTCTTTTTCTCTTTTTCCTTTAAGTTTTGGAAGACTCTGAGGTAGAAGAACTTATCTAATCTTATTATATTTGCTGCGAATTGCTCCTTCTTGCAGCTTTGTCTACACAAGTAGAAATATTACATAATGCTTTGTCTTCTCTTGCCATTTTGTGGCTTTGATGCTGCAGGATGGGCTACGTTTTGTCTGCGGGTGAAGGGGAGTGGAGTAGGGAATTTTCATTTTTTAAAGTGGTAATTGATCTTACGGACGCTGGTCATGGTAAGTATTTTTCATATTCTTCATCCTCTCCTCTAGGTTTATCACAAAAAACACCTCTCTCTCTCTCTCTCTCGCACGTGCGTACATGCTTTTGTTGGATTTTCTTGTCTTAGGCATGTGCAGCTGTGCCATCAATTTGTGTTAATCTGCCCCTGCTTGTATGTATAAGTATCGCATCCTGGCTTTTGCCATGCCCTTCTCATTTTTTGCATTCTCAAGTGTTCATTTGTGCGACCACAGATATGATAGGCCTTCCCATTTTCTACTTGAGTTGTTAGTGTTGTTTTTTACTACCATTCATTTGTATTTGTTTCCTGATCAGAAAAAGCTTTTCTCGTTGATGTTGCATTGTCAACTTCTTCAGTTTTTTTAGTCGGAGGAATAGTGATCACATGTTGCATGTTTGCAATACTTGTTAAGTGTCCTAGCGAAAAATAGAGGAGATAGAACTTATTGGTTGAAAATGTCCAATTTTTACGCTGGCAGTGTTTTTTTCTCCCACTTTATTTTTCTGTTAATTTGACTTCTCAATATTTTGTTCTGACCAAAACATTGCTATTTCCCAATCTTGACAATACCGTGGTTTTAATTTAGACTTTGTAATTTTTTTAGACAGTCCACGCCTCAAATTATGGAACTGCATCACTTATGCATGTTGCATTTTTAGAAGATTTATGAAATTTTGGTTTGAAATTGGTGTAAGATGGGTTGATTTTTTGCTATCAGATACTTAAATTGTCTCATAAGGTCCTCTTATTCCAAACACATAGGAGGCTTTTTGACTCTTTTTGGTCTCCCCGCTGTCTATAATACTTTTTGTCATTTATCTATGGATAAGTTGGTTTTTTCAGGTTATTCTGTTTTGTTGACTTTTTGTTTGCAGAACATGTTCAAGATATTATTGGATTGGTGTTGCAAGTATATTTCTCTCTTACAGCCGGTCTGTTGTTTGCATGGATATTTGATGAGGTGGCAAATGAACGAACTGGAAAAGGTTCTATTTTCTTATTCAATCACCGGGAAACTTTGTTAGCATACATATGAGCAAATTTCTTCTGGCTGCATCAGTGGTTGCCTTGTACTCAGTTTCTCCATTTGGCATCTCATACACTTACTGCATGTCAGAAAACAATAAGTGCATCAGCCTATTTGGTGGCTGGTTAATCTTCTTGTTTCTACGATTATAGTACCATTGGACCATCTCAAAATTGTAACGGCGATTGCACAAAAAGATTCGGAAAATATTGCACAACTAATTATGTATTCTTTCTAAATCATTTGAAACATATCATCATGGTGAGAAATAATTACAGCAAAGTGGTCTATTAAGTTATATTTCGCTGAGATAACTAGATGGATTTAGGTAGGTAATCCCCTTGCGTTGGCAAATTTACGTACAAGATTCGAGTTATTTTTTTTTTTTTTTCAATTTACTGCTTTATTCCACTTTTTCGATAGGGTCCTGTATAAACTATTTTGAATTTAAACGCCTCATATTCCCTTGATGTTCGCTAAGTTTCTTGATTTTCAGTTTTATTTTGGTTGTATAGTTGTTGATTGTCCGATCTTTTCTGTAAATACAGACTTTCCTTAACTTATATAGTTTTTTGTATGTGTTGGTGAAGCCTCAGCCTTGTGTGGACTAAGTTCTTATCGAGACAAATCTCTCCCATTGTTTATGTGGTCGATGTTGCATCCAATTGGAGGTATTTCAGCATTTCTTTAAAATCTCCTTTTGCCGTTTTTCTTGATATACATGTGCGTGGGGTGGTGCTTAGTGTAATACGGGCATACTGAATTCCTTTGATGTGAAGTTTCATGACATAAATCTATCCAAAAAATTGGTTGTAATCTGTAACTAAGATCTTGTTTGTTGATTAAAAAAGCACAAGTGGATTTCCCTACAAAAATGTGAAAATAGATTAAATACTTTTTAGTGCTTGAAAGTATTTTTTTTGAAATTACTTGTCAAATTTGTTTGGAAGGGTTTTTAAGTGTTCTCATTGAACAATGGCTTATATGGGTGCATCAATGAAAAGACATTAAGATTCATTAACTGAAACGTTACTCTTTTTCATGGAAGTCCATGAGGTAAGCAGGCTTTCCGCACAACTTTAAACAAAACCTGTTCCCCCTGAAGTGAGTGGTCTTACACTGCAAGTTGCTAGTTGTCGGGTAGATGTGATTCTGAAGAATTTGAAGGCCGTAAATTTGCAGAAGGCACCTGCAAAGCTCATCTCTCCTAGAATCAATATCTTCAGGTGTCTGTTTTGTCACTTCTTGGGGTTAGAGTAATTAAGTTTGATGAGATGTAAGCATTTGGTTTAATTTAAGTAATTCCTTTTTCACAGAACTTGTTGCCTTAAAAAATCTATTCCTGAACTTTCATACTAGATATATCCACCTGAAGATTGGATTGTGGGATCATCTTTGCCTTCTAAATTCAATCCTGGCACTATTCAAACGGTGCTGGGATAAGCTCTCTCCAGACAATATATCCGTGAGTCTACTCTTCTCAGAGAGGATTAAAATCATTCTTTTGGGGTTATCAGAAATGAAACTTTCCGTTTGTTTATAATGGCTATTTGATCGTTCTTTTCCGCAGTTGCCAATTAGAAGTGTGTTGAATATTTATATAAGAAAATCTGGTTTTTTATTCCATGTGATTTTTTTGAGAGGATTTCATCTTGGAATACACAAGCTATTAGAATTTGTTCTCCCTTTTTTTTTGTTTTCCTGATGCAAGAATTTTTTGAGGGCTAACTGTTCAACCGGGCCCCTGTATAGATGGTCCACTCCCTACATAAAAAACCATATGGTCAGTTGCTTTGGTTTCTTGACTCATCAAGCTCTTAATCTTATGGTCCTTGAGGATCTGTTTTGGTGGATACCTCAATCAAACCTACATCAATATTATTATTCTTTTCATTTTTGTTTTAATGTTATCTATTTATTTCAAAATAAAGTAAAAAGGTCGGGTTGTAGGTTCCATATACCTAATTGGGACAATTTTTGTTTACCCATTTTGGAAAACATGTGTTTTAGGGTACTACAATTTCAGGTTTGGTAGGGTTTTGATGGGGTCAAGCCATCCAACCGACTACGTGCCATTCATTTCTGCACCTTCAAGAAGTTAAAAAGGCAGTACTAAACGTACACTTCCCATGCTTGCACCTGTGGCAAACACACCTCTGGGTCACACTGGCCCATAATGTCTGTTTGAGCGAAGACTTGGGGAACATCATCTGGCATTGATATTTTTTTTGGGCTAAGATCTGCACGGATTCAGCCAAATAAGGTATTCAAGCACAGGTTACTACCAAATTAGAAAATCTCTATCAGTTTAGTTTTTTTATATAATTTCTTTTATGCAACATGACGCGGTCCCTACAATTTTTCGACAATAGGACAATACAACTGGACAAAGTGGCTGCCCACTGCCATTTCATTACCCCCAATTTTAAATTTTACCATTTCACTTCCAGCTTGTTCGTTGAACATCAAATCAAATGTCCTAATAAAATCAAAATTTAACAGACAGTAACCCTCCATATTTACCACCAATCCAGTCGCGCTTATTATAGTTATTAATTATATATGCACTAAAAATTCTTTACACACCACACCAAGAAGATTGGCCGTTGGACTATCCTTCCTTTTTCAAATTTGAATGTTTTTTACATGCTTACTTCTATCACATTATTCCTAAATGGGGATTGAGTCCTTTTTATCCAACGAATCCTTTTGGGATCCACAGAGTTTTGAAGGGTCAAGCTGGACATGGTGGGAACCATGGTATGGAACAGCTTATTCCATGAACAGAATCTCTGTCTCTACTAACAGGCATGTCTTCCTTGTTAACATGTCACTGGATTTTCATTCTAAGTGTAGAGGTCCTCACAGATGAAGTGGCACAAAATGTCGTATGATTAAAATTCTATTCTTTAATTGATTTGACTAGTCGGCAAAATTGTAAACACCCCTGTGAATATTCGAACACTTTTTAGTCTACCAAGCTTCTTGTTTTTTTTTTGGGGAGTGCTATAGGGGGGAGGGGGGGGGAAGGGGGAGAGGCGAAAAGAGGGGAGAGGGGAGGGGGGGAGAGGGGGGGGAAAAAGGGGGGGGGGGGGGGGAGGGGGGGGAGTAAATGTGTGCACAGGGAAAAGGGAAA
>JAGVVM010001665.1:0-43257 GCA_019149425.1 Psidium friedrichsthalianum
TTAATAAATAAGTGTACATCAAATATGGAAGATGTAGCATCCTAAAAAATAACTTTCCCCGACTACTGTTATCTAATTATAAGGAATAATTATCAACGTAGTGAGTTGTAATCCAAGATTCGTATCTTATCTCTAAATGAAAGTTCTTTGAGATCGACCATTCGACATCGTCGAAGGAAAGTCTATAAACGTAGAAGTGGTTCCCCATGTAATTAGTTTTAAATAATCGAGAAAAAAACGAAATGAATTAGAAAGCTGACTTGTTACGAGATGTTCTCACAATAAGTTATAGTAGATTCGATCAAAATCATTGGAAAATATATCAAGAGCATTCGCGCGGCAAAGTTCTAAAGAGTTCAATGGTGCGACGTAACAATATATTAGGTGAAATAGATTACTAATCTCATAAATATTCAGCCCTAAGATTTTGTCGCACGCATTAACCTCAAGACCCCGAATACATGAGGCGCGACTAAAGAATTTAAAAAAGAGGTTAAAACTTTACATGAGTTTATTGGAGGGGATGGCAGAAAAATAGAGAAAATGGCCATGTGCGAGCCGTGGGTGGAGGTGTCATGCGTGGGGGAGTTGGGGTGAACGGTGAGTAGTGAGACATGGTGGAGAGTTTCGCAGAAAACTCATCAGGAAAACTAATGATAGTTTTCATGGGAAAGGGAGTTTTTTCTCCCTCCACGTTCACCTCGCATAATCCGCCGGAGAGAAAAGAGAAGGAGAAGAGAAGGGAAGCTGGGAATTGCTTGGGACGGTGGACCACTCGGTTCAGCAACTTCAATGCCATGACCGACCGCCCATTTCGCCGGAGATCAACCGTTATCTACCCCCTTAACTGACAGCTTAGGCGAGTAATTTCTCCCCTCTCATTCTCCTTCGCTTCACGGTATCGTTCAGCTATGATGATTAGTTGGAAATCTGCCTAGGGCGAATAGATTTTTTTCTCTCAGTCTGCCTCTCCACGATATGTTTTTGGCCATGGTGAAAGTAGTCCAAATTGGTAAATAAAAAAAAAAAAATCAAAGTCTTGAGCTCACTTTTAGCACATGAATAAATGACTCTTTGTGACACGGTGGTAATGGTGTTTTACATTTAGTTGATGGCAGTGGATTAATAAGGAACTTAGTTTGTTGTTTCATGCGGAGTAGAACCGAATTCAAAAAAATTTTCCATTGGCAGCGGCTTCGCTTGAGCGTGCAATAATGGCAAGTAAGGTACATGGGAGATCATACATGCATTCATGTGCATTGTGTAAAGCAAATCTTAATTGTCGGCTAGGCATGAAAGTTTGATTGTTGTTTTTGGTTCAATAAGTGATCTGTGTCTCAGTTATGGTTGAAATGATATGGTGAATCGAACGAGCGTTAGAGTGGCTGGTTTTTTCTCACTAAGTAATACTTACACCTGTGGTGTTTGTGGTTTTAGATTGACAGGTATGAGTTTCGATTCCAGTACCCCTTGGGTCCCACTATGGCCTCCTTATCTCCATCGAGTTCGAGTCTGAGGACTATGATCTACTTGTCGTTGCTGGTGTGACTTTCACCCGCATCATTTTCCACCGTGACCGTCGACGTAGCCATGGGCATGGCCCACCAGGTGACCCAGTTTGTGTCGATATTCATCAATATCAACAAACAGGGCGAGGGCCCAATACCTCGTGAGCTCTTCAATGAGAACGACAGAGGCGACGGTGGGGATGCTCCAAGTGATGGGACAGCAGGAGGTGGGCCGACTGGAGTAGCATCCTAGGTGGGGTCGGATGAGCAGACGAGGTTGCATTTTTGGAAGTTCACAAGCTTTGGCAAAGATTGCGGCATTTTGGATGACTTTTAGGGTAGGAGACGTTTTTAGGGTAGGAGACGTTTAGTGGTACATATATCTGAGTAGCTGGGCTAGGTACTATGTAAATAAATAAACTCAGACTGATGACTATCTTTTGTGAGCTTATTTCTCATCGGTCAACACAGGTCGAAACATAAGGAGACAATTGCCTAGCACTAACATAGTAACCTAGCCTAGCTACTCAGATATTTGTACCACTAAACGTCTCCTACCCTATGTTGACAGTTGATTTTTAATCGTTTTTTCTCTTCGAAAATTAATAAAAAATTCATAAAAATTTATAAAATTAAAAAATCAACTTTGGGGACCTTGACCAAGCTTAGAAAACTAATTTTGACCAAAAAATGATTTTTTCATATTTTCAATATTTTTTGGCATTTTTATTTTTGAAAAATTAATAGAAAATTCATAAAAATTTATAAAATTATAAAATCAACTTTGGGCACCTTGGCCAAGCCTAAGAAACCAATTTTGACCAAAAAATATTTTTTCATATTTTCAGTATTTTTCTGCATTTTTATTTTTAAAAATTAATAGAAAATCCATAAAGATTCATAAAAATATAAAATCAACTTTGGGGACCTTGTCCAAACCTAGGGAATCAATTTTTGACCAAAAAAAATGATTTTTTCATATATTCAGTATTTTTTCGGCATTTTTATTTTCAAAAATTAATAGAAAATTCATAAATATTTATAAAATTATAAAATCAACTTTGAGTACCTTGGCCAAGTCTAGGGAACCAATTTTAATCAAAAAATGATTTTTCATATTTTCAGCAATTTTTAGCATTTTTATTTTCAAAATTCATTAAAAAAAATAAAAAAAAATGAGAAAATGGAAAAAATCAACTTTAGAAGCCTTGACCAAGCATAGGGGAGGTGTGTCGAAAATTGTGAAGATATTTGGACTTAAAGGAATATTTCTCCAGGGACTGAATTGCAAATACTTAAAATCTCAAGGACTAAAGTGCAAATACCTAACACTTGAGATATTATTTTGTAAATAACAAAAAAAAGAGTTAGTGGAGAAATTAGAAAAGAGAAGGGAAGATGGAGAAGGGGAGATGGAGAAGAGAAGATGGGAATAGAGAATGGAAGATGAGATGAAGAAAAGTTAATGGAAAAATTAGAATGGGAGATAGATGGTGGGTTATAAAAGGAGAAAGAAGTGAGCTTGGAAAAAAAAATTTGGGAGAGAAAATTTTGGATGTTTCAGAGAGTTTTGAGAGATTGAAGAAAAATTAGAAAGAAAAAAAAAATAAAAAAAAATAGAGAGAATTCTCTTCCAAGAGAAAATCTTGAATATGGCAGGAGCTTAAAATTAGGTGTTACTATCACCAATTTCTCCAACAATCAACACAAGTCACAAGTTGATCTCCATCGTTTGAACTGCAATCTTGATCCATAAGGTGATACGAGATCCGAATTCGGCAATCAAATCCATCAAATCAGGTAACGATCCTAACCATTAAAATTTTTGAGAATTTCGTCGCTTAAATGAATTGATTTGAACTTCAATTGTGCTATGTCGTATTCACATGTCTTTGTATCCACATGTCGTACTCGTATTGTAATTTTCTGCATTTGCCGCTTAACAGATCCGAACCCCAAATTGCGGTGGGCTCTTTTCCCCCACTTGGTGGTGTAAAGATCTCTTGTATTTTACTTTCTGCAATTTAATTTCCGTACCATCAAACCCCGGAATGGGAAGGTTGACCCACCCGTTGGAGGTTCTTTATTTACTACATTTACTTTATGCAATTTAATTTCTGTACCATCAAACCCCAGAATGGGAAGGCCAAGACAAGGCCGAGCCATCCATTGAAGGTCCTTTATTTACTGCCCTTTACTTTCTGCAATTTAATTTTTGCATCATCAAACCTCAGAAAGGGAAGGCCAAGTCAAGGCCGAGCCACCCATTGGAGGTTCTTTATTTACTGCCCTTTACTTTCTGTAATTTAATTTCCGTACCATCAAATCCCAGAATGGGAAGGCCAAGCCAAGGCCGAGCCACCCATTGGAGGTCCTTTATTTACTGCCATTTACTTTTTGCAATTTAATTTCTGCACTATCAAACCCTAGAATAGGAAGGCCAAGCTAGGGCCAAGCCACCCATTGGAGGTCCTTTATTTACTGTCCTTTACTTTTTGCAATTTAATTTCTACATCATCAAACCCTAGAAAGGGAATGTCAAGCCAAGGCCGAGCCACCTATTGGAGGTTCTTTATTTACTGCCATTTACTTCTTGCAATTTAATTTTCGCACCATCAAACCCCAGAATGGGTTGGCCGAGACACCCATTGGAGGTCCTTTATTTACTGTCCTTTATTTTCTGTAGTTTAATTTCTGCATCATCAAACCCCAGAATGAGTAGGCCGAGCCACCTGCTGGAGGTCGTAACACTGCACAGAAGTCGTTAGCTCACTCCCTCTTTCGGCTTCAGGGAATTTTTAATGCTTTGAAAATATCAAAAAAATGTCATTCATATGCATTCCATCTAAAAAGTGAAAATACAAAAAGAGAACACCCCACTAGAGACTTAGGAGTAAACCAAGCCTAAGTTGCTAAAATTAGGATATCCATGGAATTAAGATACCGAAAGGGCATTAGTTTTAATTAACTAGTGTAACCAAGTCCCCGAACTCACAATCTCTGGTTCGTAGAAATAATTTAGTTCTCCCGCTAACTTACTTAGGTTTCTAATCGACCTACCAAAAATGATTAGCGACAACTCCAAATTCTAAAATCATTCGAACAAAAACTAAAGTTGCGATTCGGTAGGACTTGGGAGGGTCCGTATTAGGTTAGTCAATTTAATTAACCTAATAATCCGTTAACCTGGAAATTTTTCACCGATCGAAATTTTTAGGTCGCGACACCCTAAAAGTCATCCAAAATGCCGCAAACTTCACCAAGGTTTATGGACTTCCAAAAATGTAACCTCGTCTGCTCATCCAACCCCACCTAAGACGCCGCTCCAATCGAGCCACCTCCTGCTGTCCCATCACCCGGAGCATCCCCACTGTCGCCTTTGTCGTCCTCATTGAAGAGCTCGTGAGGTGGTGGGCCCTCGCGCTGTCCGTCGATATTGATGAATATCGACATAAACTGGGTCACCTAGTGGGCCATGCCCATAGCTACGTCGACGGTCACGGTGGAAATGACGTGGATGAAAGTCACCAGCAACGTCAGGTAGATCATAGTCCTAAGACTCGAACTCGATGGAGATAAGGAGGCCATAGCGGGACCCAAGGGGTATCAGAATCGAACTCATACCTATCAATCTAGAACCATAAACACCACAGGTGTAAGTATAACTTAACGAGAAAAACCAACCTCTCTAACGCTCATTCGATTCACCGTACCATTTCAACCATAAGTGAGACACGGATCACTTATTGAACCAAAACAACAATCAAACTTTCATGCCTAGCCGACAATTAAGATATGCTTTACACAATGCACATGAATGCATGTATGATCTCTCATGTACCTTACTTGCCATTATTGCACCCTCAAGCGAAGCCACTACCAACGGAAAATTTTTTGAATTCGGTTCTACTCCGCATGAAACAACAAATTAAGTTCCTTATTAATCCACTGCCATCAACTAAGGGCGCGCATGACAACCATTCTGTTCCAGAAATAATTTCTGGAACAGAAATAAATTTTTCTATTTCTGTCGGAAACAAAAAAATTTTGTTTCTGGTTTTGGGCCAAAATCTATTTTTGGAATAGATTTTTGTTCCAGAAATAGAAAAACAGACTTGCGTTGTCAAACGAGTTTCTGTTCCAAACCTATTTCTGGAATAGGTTTGGAATAGAAATAGAGAAACAGAAACGTTCTCATGCGCGCCCTAAATGTAAACATCCATTACCACCATTCACAAAGAGTCATTTATTCATGCGCTAAAAGTGAGCTCAAGACTTTGTTTTTTTTTTTTTTTTTACCAATTTAGACTACTTCACCATGGCCAAAACATATCGTGGAGAGGCAGACTGAGAGAAAAAAATCTATTCGCCTAGGCAGATTTCCAACTAATCACCATGGCTGAACGATACCATGAAGCGAAGGAGAATGAGAGGGGAGGAATTACTCGCCTGAGCTGTCGGTTAAGGAGGTAGATAATGATTGATCTCCGGTGAAATGGGCGGTCGGTCGTGGCGTCGAAGTTGCTGAACCAAGTGGTCCACCGTCCAAGCAATTCCCAGCTTCCCTTGTCTTCTCCTTTTCTTTTCTCTCCGGCGGATTTTGCGAGGTGAACGTGGAGGGAGAAAAACTCCCTTTCCCATGAAAACTATCATTAGTTTTCCTGATGAGTTCTGCGAGACTCTCCACCATGTCTCACTTCTCACCGTTCACCCAACTCCCCCACGCATGACACCTCCACCCACGGCTTACACATGGCCATTTTCTCTATTTTTCTGCCAACCCCTCCAATAAACTCATGTAAAGCTTAACCTCTTTTATAAATTCTTTAGTCACGCCTCATGTATTCGGGGCCTTGAGGTTAATGGGTGCGACAAATTTTAGGGCCGAATATTTATGAGGTCAGTAATCTATTTCACCCAATATATTGTCATGTCGCACCATTCAACTCTTTAGAATTTTCCCACGAATGCTCTCGATATATTTCCAATGACCTTTATAAGAGAGGAATGGATTTTTGATCGAATCCACTGTAACATCTCAAAATAAGTTAGCTTTCTAATTTATTTCGTCTTATTCACAATTATTTAGAACTAATTACATGGCAAACGACTTCTATGTCTATAGACTTTCCTTCGACGATGTCAAATGATCAATCTCAAAAAACTTTCATTTAGAGATGAGATACGAATCTCGGATTACAACTTACTACGTTAATAGCTATTCCATACAATTAGATAACAGTAGGCGGGAAAATTATTTTCCAGGATGCTACAGAAGAAAATTAAACTAGTAGAAAAAATATGACAATATAAATATACATATCAGTAAAAATACTGAATAAATATTTTTTAAAATTTGATAACTACAGCCGAGTTAATAGAACGAAATAAGATATTTTAATACAAAGAAAGAACACAAATCAAATAATAAAGGAAAAATGTCTCAATAACAAAAATGTCAATGACATAAATTGGTAACTCATTATACAGGTAAAGAGTTAATGATTGATTGCTCAAAATATATCAAAAGATGAAAAAGAAAATGCCGCCGCTAACTCAAAGAAGGAACCATTGGAGGATTGCCCCCATTAGCTATTCTTTCTATTTGGGAAAAGGGAGGTGAGGGGTTCGAATCCCCACCTTCGAGGGAGAGTGGAGTGAAAACGCGTAAGGAGAGAGTAGAGTTTCGTAACCTGCACACGACACATATGATATATATTGTGGTAACAAAACAAAACAAAAAACTCACAAAAGGAAATGATTAATCAAATCTGAGGTGATTTCATACGCACACGACTTGAGTTTCATAAAATAATTTAAATTTTAAAAAAAAAAAAGTAGCGGCTAGTCAACAATCTTTTACGTTTCTATGATTTTAATATCAAAATATGTTTTTCATTGACAAATATTAGTTAAAAATGGAGAACGAAAATGAAATATTTCACTTAAAAGATATTAGATAGTAGGGTGCGCAAAAGAACTGAGGACTGCTCGAAACTAGATAGTACCAGCCCAGAACTGGTGAGTACCAGTTCGGTTTCCAATTCCAATTATTGGAACCGATAAGTACTGGCTCGATTCTCAATTTTAAGTGTGGAACCCGTCCACCCGAACGGGACAGGTTATAGTACATACCATTTCAAATTTTTTTAAAAAAATTAAAAATACTAAATCAATAATTTGAAACTCGCTCATCTCGTCTTAAACTGTCACTCTTATCTCAGTCTCTACTCTCTCTTGCCTCAGACTCTTAGTGTCTTACTCTCACCTCAGTCTCTTCGTCTCTTGATTCCCATTGATTCATGGTCTCGACTCACGGCCATGTCTCCGGCCGTTCATCACCTTCCTCTCTCGCTCTCGGTCGCCCCCATTTACTATAAGTTTTAATCCCTAATCTTCAATGAACTCGCCAAATCCCTAATATTTTAATCTCCATTTGATTAGTGAAGTTCCGTTCCATGGAACCACCATGGAATTGGATCAGTTCTTGAGTGGATTCATGGAATAAACAAGTAATTTCCAGTTTTAATTTTTTGAAATCAACCCTTAATGGATGGTTCCCGATTCTAGAGTGAAAACTGCCTACCTAGACCATGCTCATCCCTAGTAAATAGCAAGAGTATACATTTGGAAACACAAAGGTGACATTGAACCATCTCAAGTGCTTCTTCATCCCATTCGCGTACTGCTATACTCCATCCAAATTTTGGACAGTGCCTTCATTATTTCTTCATGCGCTTGCAGTGTCCATAAGGAGACCGATGATGCTTGACATAAGAATCTTATTAAGGAGTGCTTTCGAGGAACGTCTTAATTTGCGAACCGGCCACGATCACACGCGACGAGAGAACACCGATCCGCCGAAAACTGCATAAACTTTCATCGACTGCTTGCTTAACAAGTTCTCCCGAAACAAACTCGCCCACGAATTCCTCGATCTGAAAGTTAAGAAAGTTGCTATTTACAGAAGGTTGAAACCGTGATTCTGTCTATATTTTGAAAAGTATGGAAGATAGCTCAGCGCTTGCTCCGGTTATAACCATTATTCTGCAATTAGAGCTGGAAAACAGAATGTGAAGTGTGCCAGGATGATGAGGGGCAAGGAAGACGAAGAAGCAAAGAATCAATTCTGGGTAAAAGAAGAAAAGAGCATATAAACACAAAGTTTTCTTCATCAAAGTCTCGAAATTGAAATTCGAACAGTAATCAGAGAAAAGGTCTCTAGCGCCAGCAGACAGGCTTGCTACAAAGACTATGGCGATAATCAATCGCTTACCCAAGAAAGACCTACGACTTGCTGCTCACATTATTATGACCATCCGTTCTTCTCGATTCGGCCGGCCCCGTGACCGCGTAAATCTCAGCGATGCTTCTGTACCTCTTCTTCCTGGGCCGGTGAAGACCCTCTCGACCAACACGATCCCCATTCTCTCTATCGAAGGTCGCTTCGATCCTCGCCGGGGTAACTTGGCGACCCGACGATCCGTCCTCTGCTGATTTTCTCCTGTCCTCGTCGCTGTCGTCGCTCAACTGCATGAGCTGGCGAGCCGCCGCCATGTCCGAGTCCGTGAAGCCGAAGCCCTCGCGACGGCGGCGGTGGCGGTGAACTCTTCTGCCTTTGTACGAAGGAGGAGGAGGAGGAGGAGGAGGAGGAGACACACTATCCGCCATTTCTTCGGTGATGACTGAGGGGCAGAGATGTTGAATTCTTCTGATATGAACATGTCTGCAACGGTTTCGATTCTTTATTTTGGTTCTGGCGACCGCGTTGCTGGGGCAAGCGCTCGAGTTTTTAGGAAGAAGAGAGAGAGAAGGCGCAGCGTTGGTTCCATGAAGATGACAGGGAAGATCGAAGTTGCTTCCGCTTCAACGATTTCTTGATCTCCTGTGGCCGTTTCTATGTTAGCACATTATTTGGAGCTGTTGCTGCCGTCCGATCCGCTTACTTTGACTGCGGTTGTCTTCGTGATTACGTCATGGGTTTTCGATTAGGTCTCCTTATTCGGCCGCGCGACGCTTTCGGTTGATTACGGTAATGCTGCCTTTATTTCGCGAAAAATAAGGTATTTGTAGAAAATATTTTTTAGAAATTTATTTTTTAGGAAAATGATAATAATTTTTTATATTCGGCTGAAACATGAAAATGAACTGGGAAATATTATCCGTCCTTTAATATGGAAAATTTGATTTGATTTTTCTCTGTGAATTTCCAATGATTTTATATTCAAATTTTTAGTTTTTATTTTTTTATTTTTTTTTATCTTTTCTCTTTCTTTTTATTTTTTTCTCTTTTCCTAGCCAACGACTGGCCATAAGCGAGCTCAAGCCTTGTCACAAGCCAGTGAAGCCCGGCCTTACTTGAGGCTGGTGAGGCTCAAGCTCGCCAAGCAAGGCCTCGCTTGGCTAGATTTGGAGAGGCTCGACCTTGCTTTGCCTGGCCAGGCCAAATCTAGTGAGATGGGCTAGTGACCAGTAGAGGAAGAAAGAAAAAAATAAATAAAAATAAATCGTAAATAAAAAGAAAGAAAAGAAAAATAATAATAATTACAAACAAATAATGTGAAGGAGTGGAGGGAAGAAAGATCAGGGGAAATGTTTTCCTCTTCTCAAAAAGATAAAATCATCTTGAATGTGTTTTTTTCCTCAACTCATTTAATTTTTCGTGAACCGAAGTCAGAAAATTCGAAAAAAAACATTTTTTTGGAAGTCGTTCTTCGCAAAATGAATGGAGCCTAATAACATAATAGGGCAATCAAGGATGGTCACGAGGAAAAGAATTTACTGCTCCATCAATTTATGGACCTAATAATATATCAATACAAAAAAAAACTGGTTAATTATTGTTCGATGGATACTTGTCAAATAATCAATAAAGCACATTACGCAATTGAAACAAGAAAAGAATCAATTGTTTAGTAATAGATTGCAATTTGGAGAGAGATTAGAGGAGATAAAAATCCATTGCTCAAATCAAAATTACTTGAACAGCCTTCACTTTGAGTACCTAATGTGAATCACTTAGGATTCTTAAGGGGCAGAATAGGAAATCTCTCGACAGAAATAAATCCCTTCCATATTCTTTTTTGTGGTAAGAGATTTATCTTATTGTTGCTTTTTTTTTTTTCGATCAGACATGGCCCTCGTTGAATGTTATCCATGTGAAAAATGTGTTTCATCTCACATTGAACCCCACACGCACGTTCCACATGATTTTGGAGGAATTGCAAGTACTCTCTAGGCTCTACCCATTAGTATTCTTTGTTTCACAAGATCGGGAAGATTACCAAAAAAAAAAAACTTAAAATATTGCATTTATGTCAATTCAGTACTAAACCTTTCAAATTTAGTCCTAAACCTTTTGACGATTTATCAATTCAAGTCTAAACCTTTCAGTTATGTCAATTTAAATCTTAAACCTTCTGGCGATTTGCTAATTTTAAACCTTGACATTTTGCCAGTTTAATTCTAAACATTTTTGACGATTTGCCAATTTATTCAATGCGGCCAATTTGGCCAAAATCGCTGATTTGGCAATCCAGTCATACTGACCATTCTACTGACACGACTGATTGACGTGAGCAATTTCTTAAATTTTTTTTAACTTTCTTTTTTTCCCTTTCTTTCCTTTGTCTTTTTCTAACCATGGACCAATCACCAATGACCCTCGGCTAGTCTGGACAAAGGCTTCACAACCGTTTCTTCGAGCTGGGTGATGGCTAATGCCCTTCCTGTGACTAGCGAGGGTCATTGGAGTAGGTTTAGGAAAAAATAGAAAAGACAAAACCAAAAACAAAAATTAAGAAATTCTCCACGTCACTGGTCTGCCACATAGGATGATAGATGTTGACTAGACCATCATGTCATCGATTTCTAGTCAAAATTGATTGGAATGATTAAATTGACAAATCGTATAGAGTTTTAGCACTAATCAGCACAATTGAATGTTTAGGAATAAATTGGCTAATCGTTAAAACGATTAGGACTAAATTAGTCAAATTGAAAGGTTTAGGATAGAATTGGCATAAACACAATAGATTTTAGGACTTTTTTAGTAATTTATCCCACGAGATCATACGGTGGAATCATTTTGAATTTGATTTAGCTACATAATTTCTAAACCTACAAATATGCAAATCCATTCATGACGTCACATATTTTGGGGCTAAAATGTCATTTTACAACTAGTAAGTCTTTTCTTTGCTTAATGTTAGCACCCTTTTGTTAGACATCCAAAAAAAAAAACGCTAGGTCCAAAAATGAAAAATTAACCTAACCAAAGCAAGTAAGTAGCCTCTCTCTAATTTGGTTAATTCACTTGCTTGTAAATTGCAGACTAAAGACTATTTAGTTCGATTTGAGGACTATACTCCAAAAAACGACAGAAGACAATACTCAAATTATTCACTCGTCTTTCGTGATTCCATTCGATCAATCGAGACACTCCAATAAAATCCTCAAATAAGGTCCGCCAAATGAGTTTTTATGTTCTTATGTAGGCTTTTCATATGAATTGACGCTGGAGATGCGCGAGTTGATCAACAAACTCAGTTCGAAAGCCGATACGATGCACTAGGATTTTGTTGAGTTCATGGATATGGTTCACTTATTTAAATGTTTACTTACATATAAACAATTTCATTAAATCGACGTTTGTACATCTAATACTACCATAGGTTTTGGCCCCATACTTAGGATTGATCAATTCAGGAGAGGGACCTAATAAAATGGTCAATTTCTTGGAACATCTTCATCTTGGTTTTACTTGCGATTGGGGGGTGTGCATCTTTCAAAATATCTGTTTAAACTGCCTAGGCTTTCCTTAGCGAATTAAAATAGGAATTTCTCCATTCACGTGACTAAGGAGCAGAGAAAGGGCAAGGACCGGTCAAACCAAGACGACCGTTGACCCGCGTAGGAAGGACTCCAACGATGTCTGTCGGTGTCAAGTCTCCCTCTGCTTTACATTGAGGACAGATCTATCACTTCGATCGGCTTTGACTAATTGAATTCCAAAACATGGAGTATGTCTTGACGTGAGAGGCTTGATTCGATAGGAAGCTCATTGGGTGTATCGATATTGAATGCCTTCACTAGGTGATGTTGCAAGAGGAGCTTAAGTTCGAATTCAATCCCTTCGGCTGCTCAGCATTACCTAATCAAACCCAAATTGTTCTAACTTTTTTTAAAGATGTGCTAATTTGCTCGTCTCATTCTAAATATCCGAGTATATATGATTTATTTCCCCTCAGTTTGAGATTTGTCACATCGGGCCAGCGATCCCTCAACCAAAGTCGGATATTCTTATCGACGAGCATATCTAAATTCCAATGCCCAACATCTCGTGAACCGAAATGCCAATAGGACGTTAGGTGTGAGAACGACGACGAGCGGGATGGTCAATTTACCAGTCTTTCAAAAAGTTACGTAAAGGACTGAAGAACCTACATTGGATTAGTGCGACTGGTTGAAGCGTTAGAAAAATTCCAGCTTGGGAATTAAAGGTCATATTCAAACTATGGCCATCTGCACAGGCCAAGATCTCCTCCATCGAATCACGGGACTTGCAGAACATTCTATAGACCTGTTGGCAGTCAGGCGTCCACAGTCTAGCCCTAGAATAAATGGCAGACTAAGTTGCTTATGGCAATATATGTACCAGCCCCCTCAGTTCGGAGAAGAGTTGATGGGCTTTCGTTTCTTCCAGTATGGCAAATATTCCTTTATCTTATTTTGAATGTATTAATAACTACGGTTTACCTTGAAACTAATTCTGGTATCACAAAAACTCCCAAATTGAAACCCTCCTACCACGTTTATCCCAAATTAGTTTTCGTAAAAGCTAACGTACCCATGCCTCATTCACCAAACTGGCTGTCATATTTAACCCCAAGCTGCGTAAATGCTAATGACATTAGCTACACGGTAGTCACATTCATCAAAGGTGAGATTTCTTCCAAGAGCCATGCAAAACGTTCACCAACCAAACATTAGCATCAACTAAAGAATTGCCCAAGAAGGCAACAACTAAGAATCCGACGTTTTCGTCTTCAAAAGTACAGATTACATGCCATGTCCACATTGAACGAGTAAGACCAATGCAACATGAAATGAATACTACTTCACCCAGACACTACAGAAAAGTCCATGTTTCACAGAGGGGGAGTGTACCTTATAATTCAATCCCCGACCACTTTTTATAAGTACATAGGAACCCCCCAAAGAAGACATACAAACCTAAATTTAATAAAAGAATTTGATGAACCCTGTAAAAACAAATGGACAATATGTCAGCCCCAGCCTCTTGTATCTACAAAGCATCAACCCAAATTAGAGATATAGCTTCCTCCAAGAATTCCTTCTTTTCTTTTGGGCCTTGCCATCAATTGTTTTTTTATTTCATTGTGCAGATATTCCAGGAAGCATTCAAAGAGTCTCCCACAACCCATGACCATCTCTCCTTAATGTTGGGACGTAATGACTATCTAACAACCTTTTATTGCACCTTTCATTCACAGTTCAATCCACAAACTTCCAGCACAGGGCCATCCCTCGACACGAATGGGTTATCCTGACCCACATGAGGGTCAGATGGAGGCGAGCAATATCGACCAGACCACGATGATTGTCGGCATCCGGTCTTGCTTCCCGAGCAATCCCTTTAGGAATGGGTAGAGATGAACAATGACCCAGAAGGCAAAAAATAGCCTACCGAAGAGCGGACCCCACGAATCGTACCCGTTATTGATGGCATCAGAGATCCCGACGACCACCCCGACAATGTTCATGATCAGGAGAGTCATGGGGGGTATCAATAGCGATGTCCATTTAAAGAGATAGAGTTCCGAAAATGCTCCATCGTCCGCTGCTTTTGAGGTGACGGTGAAGTTTGTGTTCACTCCACCTAAAACCTTGAGCAAACCCTGGATGAGAGCAAAAAGATGCGACGAAACACCTCCAATCACCCAAAACTGCTCATTTCTCCACCAATCATCGATTCCAACGCCGCCCCATTGCATCTCAAGAATACCAGTTGCAGCAATCGAGATGAAAAGTGCCATAAAGACAAGACTCGCATAGTTGCTAATCTGCAGACAAAAATCAAATTATTAGGATAATCACTGCTTGAAGTTGATGCATAGAAGTATCAGAAACAGCAAGAATATCTCATATTAGAAAAGCACTCCATCAGAAATGAGTCCAGTCAGTGCTGTCAGTTACTTGGTGCAGATCTTTCATTTTCTTCATGAAGGCTTGTAATTTGTGCACGACTCACAACAGTAAGGCCCAAATCTCAATAGTATTCTGGTTCGGTTGAACCATCTGATTGGCCGTTCCAAAAGGTATGTACTTGCTTATTCACATATATAATGATGTTGTTTGTAATAAGCCATTTTGTGAGCCACTCATAAGGTTAGCATCTGTGTAAATGCATAAGTAACACTACAGCATCAAATAGGTAATCAAGCAAATCCAACAACCCTGCGCTGCCACAAAGATAAAACTGGAAAAGGTTTCACGTCATCATTCAGCAGGACCATTTGCTAATACATTCAACAAGAATGACAACATAAAAGTCCTTACCTCAGGCACAATGAATTGCCCGTGAGAAGGCAGATAGCCGGGAGTGTGCAGTAAACAATCAAGGGGATGGAGGTCCAAGGGTAAACAACCGAATTGATGTAAGAAAATCGTTCCAACCACTTCAAACCTCCCCCATAGCCATACCAGATCGGACAATGCCTGCTCAAGAAAATCTCGACCGACCCAAGAGCCCACCGAAGAACCTGGTGTAGACGATCCGAAAGGTTGATCGGTGCCGAACCTTGAATGCAGGCCTCTTAGGTATGCAATACACCGACCTCCAGCCGTGGCAGTGCATTTTGAACCCAGTCAATATATCCTCAGTCACCGAACCGTATATCCAGCCAACCTGGAGCAGAACGAAAATTTCAGGGAAATTTAGTTTGTTAAAACAAAACTTGTTGCAATAACAATTTCAAAGCCCATCTTGACCAATTGTCTGATTTGTTGCACTCACTTCTTTTCCCCATTCTGTCTTGTCCTCGTAACCGCAACTGATGACTTGGATGGCTTCTTTCAGTAGCGACGCAGGACTAGCATCTGGCGGAACACCACCGTCTTCCAAAATTGCGGAAGCAACAAAAACAGGAGATTGACCAAATTTCTTCTCCCATTTTATCTGAGTCATCTCAGATGACTTCTTGTTGCTCACTTCTGCGATGGAAAATCCCATATTTATCTACTTTAAACTTGACTTAGCGAGAGACTATTTGGTCAACCGATTATCAGAAACAAAGTGAGATGTACCTGACGCTTCCTCTTCAATATTTTCAAGTGCATGTATCTGCTTGGACGTTTCCCTGCTCTTAGTTTTCTTGCTCTTCTCCTTCTTTGTCTTCCCTTTCTTGTTCTTTCTACCTCCACAGCAGAGGCAGCACCATTCGGCCAACAGTTGCATGTCTTGCTAGGAGGTTTCTTCTTCGCAGGAGCATCATGTCCATAAAGGGCCTGCCTTCTGAAGACGCACCCAGTACCAACATAAATTGGTCCTTGGAGACCGTCAAGTCCTTTCATGTTGATCTACACGAGGAAAAAATCAGAAATAAGATTCCTCAAGCACGAAGAGCATGATACAACAAAATGCCAATAAGAAAGGAGAAATATACATACATCAAAGAATACGACGTTTCTGTTAGAGTATCTATCGTGACGATCAATCCCATCAAATCTTTGAGGAAACTGCACATAACAAACTTTCTTCCCCGATGTCGGATCCATCATGAAACACATAGCTTCTCTGAGTGCCTTACTGTTGTTGATGTAGTGATCGCAGTCAACATTCAAAAGGTAAGGCGCGTTCGAGATGACAGCAGAGACCCGAATCTGTGTCATTTGCACATCAGCACCAAGAGAAAAACAATCACACGCAGCATAATTCTTCGTATGGTGCTCAAAACAGGATCATTTGTCACAAGAATCAAATTAAACAAGACTTCCCAGCAATCGCATAGGTGACACCCAGCCATATGCAAAGGAAAGAAAAACGGAATTGACTTACCAAGGCATTCATGGCACCAGCCTTCTTGTGGTGCTCAAAACCTGGTCTCTTCTCACGAGAAACATAAACCAATCGAGGCAGCTCATTTCCATCATCATCACAGACACCACTATGACCAAGAAAGACCTGCAAAAAGAATGCCCAGGATCTTTATATGTAAGTGGAAATAGAAACTTGCAGTGATGAGAACGCAAGTCATTTGCCAGCTGAACTGCATTGGACTAATCAATATAGTCCCAGCTTATTTCGGGGGCTCAATCATGACGTCACTGGACAGGTTTGAATTGAGTGATAGAACATTGCTCCTCACGGCAATGGAATATGCAATACAAGCGCCTCACTATTGTATCGGTAGACACTTGAAATGGTTATACCTTGGTTTATTGTGTCAAATCTTAAGGACGCTCAGCTGAGTTCGACATGAATCAGGTGTAAAATCAAAGGTAAATGGAAGGGCACACCCGTGCATTTAAACCTTTTCCTTTACTTTCAATTTGAATTTGGGAATACTATGTTTCTGTCAAGCACCTACCAAGTATATGACTCCCACTAGCGATGTAAGAAGAAGTAAAATCTGAGGAACATCGACCAACCTGAATCATGCCAGGATGATCACGGACATTGTTTCCAGGCCATGGGGTTCCATCCTGCATCGTCCAACCTTCTTCCGGAACCTTTTGTGCCATCGCAACTAATGCGTTTATCCTGACTTTGAATTCTTCATATTCTCTCTGCTCAAACAAACCCACACAAATATCGGTCGTAAGTCTTAAGAGATGTGATTTTCATATTGGTTGAAAGAACTTGCTCAGGAAGTCATAAACATAATATGTTTGGGAATTGCATATCAGAAACCACAAACCTTCATTGCACGCCTCTCCCTCACAAAATCTGGGTGAACTTTGTTCTTCAAATAGTCAATCTTCTGAGAGAAGTACCATTCTGGTGCTCGGGGCTCGATATTAAATCTCTTACAGAAAGGGACCCATTTCTTCGCAAACTCAGATGTCTCAGACAGTGCTTCAAAAGTAAGCATTGCAGCACCATCGTCTGAGACATAGCATGCAACTTTATCAACTGGATAATCCACCGCAAGGATCGAAAGAACAGTGTTGGCAGTGATTAGTGGAGGTTCCTTCATTGGATCAACTGTACTCACAAAGACGTCGACAGGAGCCAATTCTGAAGGCTTACCTTCTCTTTCATACCTGCAATGTAAAATGCACTAGCATGCATAAGGCAACAAGTTCGACTAAATGTGCAATATAATTTGAATTTGTCTACTCATACCTTAGAGATAGACGATCGAGATACGTTTCTCTCACTATAGGGTACCATTTAGGAAATTGATCCAATATCCAGGACACGGCAAACCATATTTCACATATAACCGATGTCAGCCACAATCCATATGCATCATTCACTGGATGGAGAAGTCTATAATGGAAAAATAGTCCAAGAATCACAAGACGGAGGACAATTATTAATCTGTATGGGTTTATCTTGCTCGAAGGAATGGGTAACTTCCTTGAAAGAGGCTGTCTCCCTTCATCCATCCTGATAATGTGCAAAAGGGAAAAGCTTGTAAACTATTATGAAATAAAAAGTTATTACGACGATAAAGTCATATTGAACAAGTAAAAAATAAAAGATAATCAATGCTCATGTCCCAAAACTACAACATCGTATAATATTTACCACTTATGCCTTCCTTCAAGAAGACAAATTCTAGGCAAACTGAGGGAATACTTATTACAAGATTGTACATCAATTCATTAGAAGAAAATCAGGTGATACAGCAATCTCACACTTACCAATTACAAATGCCAATGACTAATTTTGTTTGTAACCATATATTTTTTTTCAGTGGCATAGTATTTTTATTGCACCCTGGCAGGTCTCATATTCAGTCTCCTGTAAGTCGCACAACAGACTAAATAAAGGGTGCAAAGTCGATCCCTATGGTAACCCAACTTTTGGTTACAAAGAACGTCAATCAACAAAGAAAACAACACAACAGAAATACCAAATGAAACTATTCAAAACAGAAAATCAAGTTCCAAAGATACTGAAAAGAGAAGAGTACATCGGCAAGTCGGTATCATCCAATTCGTCACCGCCAAAGTCTCCACCATCACTTGCTCCTTCATGTTTAACGACCTGAAGTTTCTCGTTTTGCTTTTTCCTCCACTTCTCTACTTTATCCTTCCATGCCACACTTCCATACCCATAGTGTGTGATGTCTTTCTCGGGGGCCATTGGCCTGGGTTGAACTATAAACAGAAGCACTCAATTCAGTTTTGAGTTAATTAGAACCATCCACAAGAAAAGCTGTCGGAAAATGACTCACAAGGATTAGAAGAATCCGAATATGGCATTGGATGAACTCTATTTGCATGAGCCGTGGCAGGGGGAACAATAAGAGCATGTTGATCAGGAGAAATCTCAGCATCCTAGAACAAGTAAAAGACATCATCATCATGAATTATCTATAACAGACCTAATATTATCCAAGACAGAAGATCTTTTTCTTCCGTGCGTGTGTGACACTCTGTGTGTGTGTGAGTGACACTCCGTGCGCGCGCGCGCATGTGAGAGAGAGAGAGAGAGAGAGAGAGAGAGAGAGAGAGAGAAACCTCTTCGCCATATGTCAAGAGAGGAATTTGTGAAGAGAGTGGAGACGATTCAACTTCAGTGGGCACTCCAGATGCATTTGGATGGGCACCACGGCCATGATTAAGCCGTGAGGATAACATTTTCTCTGCCAAATGCTGGGATTCCGAAGGTTCATAATCAAACTCATTGTCCAAATCATCAGTGTCATCTTCTTCGTCATCACCTTCAACCCTCGGACTGCCTGAAAATCAAGTTACAATATCGAGATGACTTTGTCAACCAAACAACCATACTTCAGGGGAGTAGTTTATTGAGGAATGAGGAAGAATATATCACCTTTGATGCGCTTGTATCTTGTTTTACATTGCGGGCAGGCCTGATTTCCTTCTCTTCTCTCATACTCATAGCAAGGCCGACACACTGGAAAAGCACATTCATTACAGGCAACGAAGAGCTCGCCGTCTGCTATCTCTACTTCATCCCCACATATCTGACATATTTGCCCGCTCAGTTCTTTCACAGATTTGATCTGGAAAAACATAAACATCACATTAGTGCCTGTGTTTCCAAAGACAACCACATCCAGAAGCTGATCCTCCTTTCTCATCAAGTTGATAATGCGAGACTAAAACGGATGAACGTCATGCACACAAACAACACATTAACTCAAAAGAATCAGTTAGGATGAGAGAACTAGCAGGAACATAGAACAACCAACATTCTTGGTTTCAGTAAGCTCCACATTACACAACTTCACAAAATAAAAAGATGAGAGAGCAGAACTGTCATGGCCATGAATAAAGGAAGGGTCCCATAAGTATTAGCTATTTATATTCCAAAGTTCCAGGCCGACTGATCTGTACTAAAACAGCTTCAGCACCCGACCGCCGACCGACCAAAGCAATCGGAACTTTCAACCGCACATGAAAATCCGCATACCACGGCGAGGAAAGTGGTCAACTGATAACGAGAACGGCACAATGCACATAGTTTATTGGCTAAAACATGAAATAACCGAAGCAAAACCATCTGAACTGAGAGGGAGTCTTCCTCTCTCGTCCACAAAGCCGCAAAGTCAGCATCAGAAGGAACCAACTTCGTCGCCAGTAATTTACCTCCCTAAAGCGAAACTAACTCTCGCAACAGAGCACATTATGATACCAGAAGTCCTTAGCAAGAGAGAAAAATCAAACAATGCAATAAAAATCGACAGATTTGCAACTGGAGCACGAAATCTCTAAGGAAAACCCTGTTAGCAAATATAGCACCAGAATTCCATGCAAGATGAATCTCCTAATTTATCACACAGTCCTCTGAATCACAGTTTGACAAGTCCAACAGTCCACCAAAAAAAAAAATCGAAAGAAAAGAAAAACAATAAATCGATCTGATACCGACACGAGAAAGAAAAGAAGAAGAGGACATTACCCGTGAAGCCTCATCGGCATTGATGAGCACGAACTCGTTCCGGTTGTGAGACCCAGCAACGAGTCTCCCTCCAGTGTTCATGGTGGGACTTGGAACAAAACCCAACTCACCCACCACCGACAAAAATGGAGGTAAAAAAAGAAGGAGTCAAGCAGTCTCAGCTCTTCAGAACCGACCGGATCTGTGCATTGCCGCCCGGAGAAGAAGAAGAGGTTTTTACAGGCCCCTCGAAGCCTCGACTCAGTCCACGGTCCTGCTAAACCCCCGTTCCCCGCGACAAGGAACCCAAAAAAAAAAGGCCAACCCCCCACGATAAGTGAAGCGACCGATCTAGAGAGAATGCTTGTCGAGCGAGGTATGCTCTGCTCAGGAGGTCTCTCGATCTCGATCAGCGCGCGACGAACAGCCTTTCAGACAGAGAGATTCACAGAGAGAGAGGAGGGAATGGGTCGTGCCTGCGTACGTGAGCGCTTTTAGAGAGAGAGAGAAAGAGTGAAGATGTGGAGGCGTGAAGATAAGGTAGTTGGGGGAGTGAGAGGAAGCAGATGCAGATGCGCTTGTTGTTACACGAGCGAAACCCCAATCTAACCGAGTCTCGTCCTGAGATCGAGATAGAGAGAGAGAGAGGAGAGAGGGCGTGGGGACCACAATGTGGTGGTGGCGCTGGGGCGGTGCCCCCACCGGCAGGAAAATAGAGAAAAGCGGAGGAGGGAGGAGGAGGGTGGTGATCACGCTTCTTCTCTTCCCTTCTCTCTCCTTTTACCCAAAGAGAGAAAGAAGAGAGAGAGAGAGACACTGTTCTAGAGATAGAGAGAGAGAGCTGCTTCAGTTTGAGGAATGGAATTAATTAAGAGGTTTTCTCTGCTTTAATGGCGATCCTGAGCTGGGATTTTTGCCCCCTTTCCTTCTTCTTTTTCGAATTCTCTTTTTCCCACTCAATTAGTGAAAACGAAATCACGAAGCAAGCGGAGATGAGAAGAGAACAGCTCGACAGCAGGACAAAGTTGCAGCGAGAAAACGCGTCCTCGACACACCTTTTTTAGAGAGAGAGACAAGACCTGGGAAGTAGGATCCTGCTCACGCGGACACTGAACAACCAGCGCAAAGTGTGTCTCTTTGCGCGTCATTTTCTCGCGACACGATATGTTCGCGCCCCGCGCGATCGAGCGAATCCGGACCGTCTCGTTTCGCCGAACGCCGGGTTTTGACTGTTAAGTTGGCCGTTGACTGAAAGCAAAGCGCGACTGCGAGCGCGCGACCTGCGACGCCGACGCCGCTCCGCTCTCCCGCCGTTTCGTTTCGGGGATTTCGGTTTTCGAGATCCCGAGCGGTCGTCTGCGTTCGCGTAAATGAACCGGACCGGACCGCCATAATTATTAATGTCTAAAAAATTTATGTTGACTATAATTATTGTTATTTTTTTTGTTTAGGGTGGTTCGTGCTTCGTTTTCGTAATTTCACCGGGAGACATTATTTTTTATTTCAGAAATTAGAGATTCCGGACGCTGGGTCGATTAATTTTCTCGACGACGACGACAGTCGCATCAGGACATATAAAACTCGATTTATTATGGGATTAATATGAAAAATTTATCCCAAATTAATTTTTTACCATTAAAAATCCTAAACATGTACACCTATAAAATTTTATTATAAAATTATTGAGTTTAATGCATGTGCATTAACGGGTGTATCGATTTGGATTTTTTTTTCTTTTGTCACGTATACCATTTTGGATCCTTCGCGATATAAATTCAATTTATCAAAATTAATAAATAACAAATTTTGTCACGCGTGATATTGTTTTTGCGCTTCACCAACATTGGGATTCCCTTTTTTCTGTCTAAACTTCCTTAGATTTGGTGTTCGCGTAAGGAATGACCGGCAACACTCGCCGCGCCTGCCGTCGAGGCGGACGGCGCGCGGAGGGATTCGATTACGAAACCAAACTCCGAATGAGCACGGCCCATCGAACTGCGACCCACGAGCGATCGGCGACACATTCCGATAACGGTCATCCATGTCCATAGCGTCGTTCGAAGCCCCGTTGCCGACACATGTACTTCACTTGACGCGGGGAGGGTTTCGGTACCATTTTGCCATTATCAAGCAATGTCTTCTTCCAGCCATCAATGTGAATGATGTCGTGTTTTAAGGCGTTCTAGATTCCCGATTTCAAAATCCTAGCGCAATCTCGGTCCCCCCCCCCCCCCCCCCCCCCGGCGGAAGATACGCCCATCAAAGAATGCGGTCACGTATATACGTCGAGACCATGGACATGGACAAACCCGATCATAGGCATTGAGTCAATTTTTCTTGTGGGTACAACGGACTAAATTGACTTATTTAGACAATGATTTTCATATTTTTTTTGGCAATAAACAGGCGTATCGCGACCCGGACTTCATAAGCAAAACCATATCTCTAGGAGTCAATATCGGGAAAAAAAAGTAAATTAATATATAGGTGACAAATTTAACTCAAAAATTTTTCTTATCACGGAAAAACCCTAAAACTATTTTCTTTATCACAAAAAATCCCAAATTGATATATATATGATAATTTACTAGAAACTCATTTTTATCACAAAAAATCCTAAATTATTACACATGTGACAAAATTTACCATTCGTTAAATTATGTTAATATCATGCAAAATTTTAAATTGATGCACCTACGACAAACGAAGGGCGAAAACCTAAATTGATAAACTTGCGAATTGTCACGTGCCCCATCCAACTCAGTAATTTGACATCAATTTAATAAAAATTAATGAAGATAAATTTATCATAAGTGAATCAGTTTAGAGTGAATTTATTATAAATATATCAATAAATAAATTATTTATGATAAATTTATTAAGAATATATTAGTTTGAAGTTTTTCGTTATATAAAGGCCGTATCAAAAACCAGTCGTATTTAATTGCCATCTCGAGTGAACAGGGATGCCCCCACGTCCGACCCCCTCGACTCGCGTCCTGCGAAGGGCACTTTCGTCAATCCACGTGCGCAGAAACTGTCGGTGGGTCAAACGAGTGCTCGAAACACCCGCCCCTATTTTTTATTAGTAAAAGCACGTGGGGCCCTCGGCCTCCGCCACTCACATGCAATTAGCTTGTGATTACTTTTCACGATGATTTTATTTTTAATTTTATTTTCAATTTTATTTATCTTTTTGTTAAAATAATTCTCGGGATGATTGCGACGCAAGAACTCCTCCTCTTTCCACAACTTTATAAAAGAGATGTAAATAATTGCCTATGCAATTAATTAAGCTCTTTAATCTAGACCGATCCAAAAAAGGATAGTCAAGCTTGGATCCCAATTTTGGCTAGCTTCTTTATCCCTTAGGCTAACATAAATCAGTCTCCCTCGACAGGGAGCAAATCCTATTATTTCTCGAAAATACATCTTAACTACTTAAATTTTCGCCCGTTTCACAATAACGGAGCATCTAAATTTTTTCCTCGAATGAGTTTATGAACATTTCACGTACAGGTCTCAATGCGAGATCTACATTCGAAATCACAGACCAAAAAATGTCATATTAACGTTAGATTTTCAGCTGTTCATGTTGGTGGTGTTCGTACGGTCACTTGAAATGATGCCACGCCAACGAAAATAGACTGGATTGCCAAGATCGTCTAAACCAGCATTCAGCACACATGAAATGACTCTGTTGTCATCCCAATTTTGTCTTCCCGTTTAGCAAAACGTGCGCTCAATTTGCGAAAGGTACCTAATTCTTTCCTCAAATCGATCTAAAAATGCGAACGACATCATAAAAGCATCATGGGCCGTCGATTTTAACGCACCTAACCAATAAATTCGGACCGTCCCATTGTTTTCATCAACGCCTTATAAACCAAAAATAATAATAAATTAAAACAAAACAAAAAGGAGTCATGAAAAAGCAGCCACCGAGAAGGAGAAATCATGAGGGTCTCCGAAACACGTGTACGTAAGAGCTAGGCTTTTCCGAGCCATGATTCCTCCTTTCCTTGTAAGAAAGAAGCTTCGCGTCCAATGCACCACAGCTACCCAAAAAAAAAAAACCACCACGGCAGCCACGACAACGTGAAGTGAACCCGAGAAGCTCGCTAAAAACCCACGCTAATTATCGGATCGTGTCCTCTTTCTCCCTCACAGACCAGTAATGTCTTGCCACGTGGCATCCCTTCGGGGCTTAGGCTTATCCCCATCATTAAATCATGGCTAACTCGAAACCCGGCGGATGGGAGGGCATCATTACGAGGCCCTCCCCCGCCCCCCAACCCTACCCCGCGCTTGTCCCTCGAATGGGGACGCGCCACGTGGGGGAGCCCATGTGACGTGGGCAGCTATCCGTACGGGTAGGACCACATGTTCATTTATGGGTTGTGGGTCTGGGGCCCTTTTGGTGGGGGCCCGCGGGGAGTGGATTGATGGCGATTGATTGAGTTGACGACTGGGGACCTTGTCTCTGGTACAGCTGGCACTTGGATGGATAGTGAACTGTGAACCACGCACAAGGGAAACATAAAAAAAAAAAAAAGGAGTGGAAAATCGCGAGAAGAGTAAATCATTTGTCGGGGCAGCCTGGCGGGCAGAGCGTACACCTGCCCGATTCGCTCTTTGACATGATGGGTGGGAGACCCGCGCAGGAGGACAGCTCAGCGCCAGCTCTTATTTTTTCCCTCAAGGACCGCGATTTTATATTTTACCTAATTAATTAAATAAATTCTAAAATATATAATTCAATCTGGTGCGCACTGTACTGTACACTACACTTGTACCGCATGAGGCCACGCCAGAAGCTGTTTTGATTTAGTAGCTTTGACACGTCAACGAACTGGGAAGGGACGGTTTCCGACTTCTCTCTCCACCCGTGTCGCAAGAGCCTGTCTAAATCTTCACAATCTATGAGTTTTTTTTTTTTGTTTAGGTAGATTCCTCATGTTAATTTAGTAATAATGGGAATGCAAAGATTCAAGTTTAAAAACCGAAGTGCCGGTGAATAAATAGAAAATGAAGGCGAATTTGAGAAAAATACACATATGTACAGAGATCGACGACCCCCCCCCCCCCAACCCAAATAGATTTTGACGTTTTTTACAGTTTACTTACTTTAAATCTAAAGACACGCTCGGTTTTGATTATATTTAAGGGGCTAATACCATGAAAAACCTCAAATCGGTTACACTTATAATAAATTTAAGTTAAATTATTTTTTTAACCCATCAAAATCTCAAATTGATGCACTTATGATAAATTTACCCAAAATTATTTTTTTAATAACTGAAAAATCTTAAACTTTTTTACCATGAGAAATTTCAAACTAGTGCACATATGACAAATTTACCCTCTATTAGTTTTCGTTAAATTGATTTAATATCACAAAAAAAACTCCAAATTGATACACCTGTAACAAATAGATTATCACATATCATCAATTTCAACAATGTGACAGTAAAATTTAATGAGAATTAACGGAGGATAAATTTGTTACGAGTGTATTTAGTTTAGGAGTTTTAATGGTCAAAAAATAATTATGGATAAATTTGTTACAAGTGTACTAATTTGGGATTGCTTGTGATATTGACCTTATATTTAATATTAGATAACTGAAAATTTCACGATATATTGATATTGATGCTTAAAAACACTCTTATATATTTTTCTTTGTGATTTTTTAAATTTGGATAATAGTTTAATTTTTATCAAAATGGAAAAAGTTTTTTTTTTTTTTTGGTTTTAAACCTAATTCTAAGTGGAAGAGTAGCTCCTATCAATTCTCTTTACTCTTGAAGGTAGTTTGAAGTATGCTCGATTGTAACAATAAATAAGATCGCAGTGTAATAATTTCTGTGATTTCACGTAGTTGTAATAGTTACCTGCTGTTTGGCTTAAGTAATATAATACCTATTACATTATTGTTGTATGAATAACGTATGCAATAAGTTGGAAAAACATCGAGATTCTCAAATTCCCCAGTATTATTATTAATATGATGATGATCAATTTAGAATTCAATTGTGATTACTCATGAATTTAAAACCACATATATAGTATTAGACATAAAAATTGTCATATGAAATATTTATACTTATATTTACTACACTATTTAAGATTACAATAAAAATGATAGTTACCATTAAAAATCTCAAATTGGCACCCATGATGTATTTACTCAAAATTCATTTTTGTCTTACAAAAAATACAAACTTATACCCCTAATTCAAATCTACCATCCTTTTGGCATCATGTTCAATATCCCATTAGAATGCATATTTGTCTACACATGCGGTGAGTAGCTACATTTGTGAATTTAATGTGAAGAACAACGGATCAAATATGGAAAGTCCAAGTGTGTTGACGCATGACCATTTTAACACAGGGTATCTATTGGTCAGGAATACCGATTTAGTATTTTTTTTTACAAGACGGAAATTAGTTTGGGTAAATTTGAAATGGGGTACTGGTAGAGATTTTTGCGAGACAAAAACTAATTCAGGGTAAATGTGTTATGGATACTAATTTGGGATCTTTAATGTTATCAACTCTAACAAAAAGAAGAAGGAAGGAAGGAAGGAAGGAAGGAAGGAAGGAAGGAAGGAATTTTTTGTGCGTGTGTGAGAGAGAAAGATAGAGATAGAGTCGTTAATGGTGGTGGCCAAATGTGGAAGATCAGCAGTAACAATGACAACAATGGCCAGAGGCAAAGGATCGACAGGACATGACAGTAGCATCAAAACTTTATTTGAAATTAGTATTTCAAGTCAGAAAGGAACACAATACAAAGGACGAAAAAAAAATAAAATGAATTATAATACATAAACGAACAAAAAAATATCAATCATTAAATCAGTCAAGTCCTACATCATATTTCTCGCCATGCAAAATTAAAGAAGCCTAACGAATACCCTCCGTGCCACATTCATTTCACAAGTTTTGGAACTCAGTTTTCCCAAATCAAAAAGACTTTTTTAAGATCGAATTACGCTTTGAGGAAAAGGTTTTAAGGGCTTTGGTGGACGATCACAAAATGTAATTATAACCAATGAGATTAAATCCATTTTCCCATGGCATACCCTTTTTCGAAAACCAGGTAAAGAAGATAAGTCGTGGCTCTCTCCTGTAGAGCGGTGGGTCAGTCTTGTATTGGCCCATGGATCTAAGTAAAGAACATGGGGGCTCAACGAATGTTGAGCCCTAGCCCATTTCTTAAATACTCTCTCTCTCTTCCAAATTTCCCCCCCTTTTTTTCTTTCAACTATTTTGCAGAGAATTGCATGGAGACCATTTTATCATGTTAATTGTTAATGGTGTGTTTGTTTCGCAAAAAAAAAAATCATAATTTTAAAAATATTGTTCGGAAAATGACTAATTACATCACTTATAAAAATGGATGAATGAGAAGTATTGCTATCATATAGGAAACTATTTAGGCATAAATTATTGTCGACGACAAAAGCAATTTTATTGGCTAATTCTTTTATGAGACACAATCAATCAATTTTTTTGGATATTATTTTCCATATTGTTTTTTCTCCAAGAAATAAATGGACTCCGAAAAGTAAATCTAGGTTCCAAATGAGCATGTGTGCCTATATCAATATGATGTTATTATTATAAATATGACTGTTAAGTTAATATTATGTTTAAGGCGTTGATCATCGACCGAAAAAAAAAATCATAGTCGGTTTACTTAAAAGGAAAATATCATTTGTGCATATTGAAATTGGTCATGTTTTCATTTTTCATTATTTGAACTCAGATATATCCTTTATTTTTTGCTGAATTAAGTTTTCATAGCAATCTTTCGCCCCCGGCGAGGGAAGGGCGATGGTATATTTCGAGACCATCTGGAAAATTGGGTCTCTGGGTGTACTATAAATAGTGGAAACAAGATTTTTGAAATCGAGATTTTAGGTAAAACCGCTAAGGGTCCAATTAATAATATCGTAAAGTGATAAGATTTTAGCAATAGGCAGAAATAACATTGAGAAATGTCATCCCTTTCATTTTAAGTTTTAAATATGTTAGACATTATTGGAATAAGCGGTGAATATAATAGCAAATTATGTGAACCCAATTCAAATGTGTCAAGTGGGGAAAAATCCAACGAGAGTATAAAATAACCAATTATACTTTTAACAGATTAACACCAAAAACACATAAAATAACCGATTATAGTTGGTTTTTTTTTTCCCTCCACATCTTCATCAAGGCTGCAAATATTTCATTCGATTTCATGAAATTTTCCCATCTAAAATCGGTCTAGTTGCAAGATTACCAAGTTATCGATTCGACTAGCCATTTTAAATATTCTACCAATTTGGGCGCGAGTGAAGTCGTTGAATGGATCTTAATCACGGCCTCTTCTAGATTATTTGAAGCTTGCAGTATAATGCAAAGTCGAAGAACTTGGAACAAATGACACAAATTCTGGTTCAATATGCTACGTGATCCATAATTATTGATAAGTATACAATATAGTCCATAGGTTTTTAATATGTTCAATGTGGTCTTTAAGCTATATGAAAATGCTTAATGATGTCTTTCTATCAATTTAAGTTAACCGAATCTGCTGACGTCACTTCAATTCGAAAAGTTTGGATGGTGGACCAAAAAATGAAAAGCTACCCGTTAATTGTCCATGTGAGATATTCATCTCAAATCAATATAAGAAATTTCCATGTGAAATATTTCAAGTCCATAATTTATTTATTTCCTTTTCATAAGGGGTTGGATAAAAAGAGGGAAACACTGATTCGTCATCTTTTAAAATCTAATTCGACATATAATAATCCGCATCCTCAAATAATCATATGTTACATTGGTTGAATAAATGGAAGTGCTACATTCAACATTTACCGGTATTCTAGGGACAATGTTGGACAAATTAAAAGTTTGGAGACGATATTGAACATTTATCAATATTATAGAAAAGGAACATATTAAAAGGTCATCGATGATATCCTTACCCAAAAAAAAAAAGGTCATCGACGATATTGTACATTAAACTAAAATTTATGGACCGTTTGTGTTATTTTCCTATAGAATAATTGTGAACATTTAATGAATATTAATTGCTTGCCTCCGCTTATATAAAAACATTTTCAAAGCAGTCGAATAATATCCTTGGAAAATTTAGGACATCAGTAGGATTTTCTCAATTCAAATTACATGCTAGAAAATGTTAGAAAAGCATAATCGGATATGACTTTAGGTCGTAGTTTTTGGATGTAACAAAGCTGAATCTGCCTTATTTATAGGCACGAGATAACCTAGCAAACTGAAATATCTTAGTAGCCAAATGAAAAGAAAGTAAAAGGGATTCTCGTAGTAGCAGTGAGTATAATGAGAGCAGCCTAAGCCATGAAAACATATCTTTGAAAATAGGATCACGGGAAAGAATAAGAATAAAAAAAAATACTTCTAATCATACAACTAAAAGAAAATAGGAGATTTCTAATTCTATGTAAGCATTTGCAGAATTAAATGTTTTTTTTATGCACTTCCTTTCGTGACTTGGACATCTACAGTTTAGTTAGGTTTCAATTTGGTGTCTAAACAAGTTCAGTGGTGTCAAAACTCAAAATATATTGGGTCAAATTACATTAACTCAAAAAGTTATGGGTCAATTAAAAATATCTTTTTTTGGTCAAACAATTAAAAATATTTACTCAGCACAATGTGGCGCCGCCACTGGTTACATCCTATAGTGAGCACTCAATCGAAAATTTTATTTTTATCCTTCAACTTAGCTTAAATATCTCTAATTCTATGTGATTATAGGATTTAGACTAATGTTTGAATACGATATTAACTAATCTAAGCTCATAACTAAACCTCTACTCATCGCGAATTTCAGATTAGATATCGCGTTACCGATGTTCTGAATTTTCCCGATTCAGACATTAGTTTAAATGTTCTAAATCCTGTGCCATTATGGAATTCCCTTTTTCTTGCCTTAAAATTATATGTTGACTTATTAAGGGAAAAAATGCAAAGTAGATTTTGAATCATGACTGGACATTAATTTGAGGATGGAATCTACACGAAAATAAAGAACGTGACCCAAATTGGAAAAAATGAAACAAATATTTTATAAATTTTGGTTCAATGTGCAATATGATCCATAAATTATTGATAAGTATACAATATAGTTCATGAGTTTTTAATCCCACGTTGGTATCACATATCAATCTTTAATTCTCAGTCAATGTTTTGCATTATGAAATCCTATATTCCTAAGTTACTATATAGACCAGAAAAAATTTGCCAGACTTCGTTACAAATTTTTTTCCCATAAAAATCCTCAACATTAAGTTTGCTCTTAATTCTTCCTTCAACACTTTTTTTGGTCACATAAAAACTATTAACTTTACTTGAGTCTCAAATCTACACTCGTTAACCCTTCGTCAATAATTTCTCTTGACAATTGAGAGACGGCAAACTTCCAGTGTAAGTTGTTCGAGCATCTGAGTGCAAGATCTCCGACCATGAGAGATGGAAGACTCCCAAGCATAAGAGATTGAAGATTGAGTGCAAAATCGAAGATTCTTGAGCGATCTGGAAAAGAACAATTGAAGAAACCAACCCTAATTGCTCTAATTTTTATCAAAATTCAAGATCCAGTATGACATACAAAAATTCATCTCCAAAAGACATCTATTTGGATATGAAATTTGGAAGGAAAAAAAAACGAGAGCAATGCCATGGAATTGACATATTGCCGAGGACGGTTTTGAACTGAGAATTAATGGAGGCAGATATATGACTTAAGTAAAACTTGGTGATGTTTCGAGAGATAAAAAAAATTTAGGATAAAGTAGGAGTCAACCTAAAGTTGATGATTTTTTTATAACATAATAATAAAAAAATTGTGGTACAATTGGGACTAGACCAAGAGTTGAGAGTCTTTTATGAGGTATAAAAAAAAATGTAGGATAGAATTGAGACTGTAATTAAAGTTGTCGGATTTTTTTTTTGGGGGGCATTAGACCTCAAACTTATTATAAAAATGCTCAACCTTTTGCTGTGTGTCAAAAAAGCATATGGCAACGTTCAGAGCACAGACCTTCCTCTGGAAAAAACATCTTCGAGTTCTTGTCTTGGGGAGAGAGAAATTGTTTTTTTTTTTTGGGGTAAGGTGGGGAGAGAGAAATTGTTGATGCCTGTGTTAATGAAAAATGATGTGATTTGGTTTTTAGAAGACATCATGAAATCAATATAGATGAAGGTGGGTTGTAATTGAGGACTGAGGAGTAAGGACGTGACATCGGCCGTTACTAGCTATCAAAGTGCAGGTGGGTTGAATGATTAGGTTTTATTTATTTCGCGAAAAATGAATGATTTGAAAAATATTTTTTAAAATATGATTAGCTTATATCGTTTGAAATAATTAGTCAATAAAAATGTTTTTACCATCAACAACAATATATTTTTAAACATTTTTGTTGACGATTAAAGATATTTCTCCTTTATTCATTTTTATAAGGGATACAAACAATCATTTCTATTATTTTTTTGAGGTCAAAAGTAACATTTCATTTCATAAGAAATATCACGGTTCAACTAATTAAAATACATCCCGACAAGTTCAAAATAAAACAAGGTTCATATAACAAGAGAAATTATCAGAACTAAGTTATTGGTTACACACTCAATGAGCATATCTATAACTTCTTTACAATGTAATTGGCAATCGATCATCGAATCCATCTTCAATAATAAGCATACACCAAGAACTCTATCTATTGTTACGACTTTACCTTTCGGTGGCGCACGCCTAGGTTTGGCATCTTCAACACCATCATGGAGCAGAGTAAAAAGGTCGAATGAGCATAGATTTGACACGAGTGAAACCTTCACGAAACTTTTCTGATTTCCTTCGAAACTGGATTTGTTCATTAACGAAACTAGAGGAGAGCGAAATCCCAAAAATATATCCCATAGAAAATCGTAAATCTAAACTAGGTTGGGATTAAAATCTCCTAAAAAATGAGAGAGAAATTTTTTTCAAACCTAAGTTAAATCGGAAGAGAAAAGCTTCCAAACGAGAGGAAAGCAAGAAACAATAAAAAGAAGATAAAAAACAACTTAAGAAAAGGACGGGGGGAGGAGGAGAGAATGCAATTTCTTTTTCATTATGGTAATTGTTTGTGTAATTTTTTTTGGTATATTTGAATGATCATGTTAAATTTATCATTATGGTAAAAAATTGTATTGTTTTTCCAAACTTTTAAAAGGTTGTTATAGTGATGAAAGTTGGGGTTTTTCTTAAGGAATTGGGCCACAATCGAAGAGGGACAAGAGTTGGGGGACTTCTCTTGTAATTTTCCGCAAACACCTATTTTCTCTCCCTCTCTCTCTCTCTCGCTCGTCCGTCGTCCCTCGGCTCCTTCCGCTCCCTCCATTTCTCTCTTTCGCCGCCGTCGACAAGGTCACTGTGCTGCCTGAAGGCCACGGCTGTTGCATCTCTTTCGTCGCCGAGATCGACTGTTGTTCGAGGCCAAGTGGGTGTAGGTTTGTGTTTTCTCGAACTTCATCTCGGTTTCTTAACTGATGTGGCGAAATTTCCTAGGCCTCCTTTTTACTGATCTTGTTCGATTCGTGGGTTCCTGGATCTGTTTTATTGCGGGACCTTGCCAATGGTCTTGTTTTTCTAGCCTTTGCACGGTGCTGAGCGAACTTGTCAGTATTTTGCCTAGTCTCTCTGTTTCCTCGACCCTTTCACAGTTCTTTAGCGGATAGATGTGTTTTGCTAGGGGTGTCGATTCTTGATACCGTGCGAGAACACGACAACATGGAAACAACTGAAGTTGAAACTGCCACACTGAAGCCTTCTGATCCATTTGGGAGAAAAGCAGTTAGGGTCATCACTGTTTTGGTAATGTCACGAAATGACATGAATAGCTTGCAGGGATACAACACATGACATGAATTGGCAGCCCATGTACTTGGAAATGGTGCCAATCTTGTGGGTTCGGTGGAGTTTCTTGTGTTTGTTCTGGGCTGTTATGAGATTCTTTTGGTGATGCTATTGCCCCATGTTGAAGGTTCTCTGCATGTTTTCGCTGAATGTCATGTGCTTATGTCTCAATTGACTCTAGTGGTTAGTCCAGGTTGTCTACCGTTAGATGCGAGTCTTCTGTTTAGAGCCGTTGTTAAGATGACGTAGATCAAGCGCTACCTTTTGAGGTTGTTGTGATAAGGCAGAAAAGGGAAATTTCCTATAGACTAAGGAGGATTTCTAAGAGGGATAAAGAAATGGCTCAGTATTTGGTAATTTTTGCATGCAATTTTGGCATCTTAAGTTCTTGGCATTTCCATTTGGACATCGATTCTTGCTTCTGCCATTGTCGAACCCGCCCTACAATGAAGCAACTCATGGCTGTTACTTTCCTTGTTCATTTATATGTCCTATTGTTCCTTGGTAGTTCTTGTTCTTTGCAGCTAGAACAATTGTGCTTCTGGAAAATTTAACTTTGAGAAGTGACAAATGAAGGAAAAATTACCTGTGTTACAACTCATAGAAAGTTTTTTCCTCATTCTGCTTATTTATTCTCAATCAACAGTTAAGTAGCAAATATGAATGCACAAGCATGTTCAGACAATCCACAGATGAAATCAGCTATTGTTCTTAGAGGGACTGCCAAAGATGGGAAACCTGGACCACCTGTTGGTGTTGTTGATATTGGGGTGGCTGAGAAAGCCTATCTATTTCGGGTTGCTGTGCCTGGTGTTGACAAGGAGCCAGGTATTCACCATTTTTTTTTCCTTTTTGACTCTGTTCTTTGTGTATGCTCATCAGGAAAAGATAGTATAATGTTCCTCAGGAAAGAATGCACAATCGGTCACCACTGCGAGGCGGAGAGCATGATTATTTTCAAGTGATTTCACAATATTTTTGTGACATTTTCCTTATATCCGTTGATTTATCCACATCAAATTCACTATATTAGATTATGCTATGCACTGCTTTCAGTGATGAGCTCCGCTCTGTTTTTGCGAGAAGCAAATGAGGTCAGGTTGATCTTGAGTTTGTTGGTTATTTTAGCAAGGAAGTCAAAAAAATTTAGTTGAGTTTCTTGAATGAAGACCTTCTGAACTAGTTAAGTCCAAGCATCTTGCTTTATCAACTTAACTGAATAAGTTTGAGGTTGCCCCTATTGTGTTATAGGTGAGTGGAAAAGAGTGATATGATGTTGCATGTGGGTTGCTGGTTAAGTTATAACATTTTGCTGAATGTGAAATCTCCTCCGCCCATGCAGTGGAACCTGCATGATGCTGCTATGGTGACATCATTGAAGCATGCGTAATTTAATTTGTTCAGCTTCAAGCTGTGATTTTCTTCTAGCATGTCATTTAAAGGATTGTTGTTTTTATTGACAAGGTAAGCTGAAATGTTCTGTCGGAGCCAATGGGAGGGTTGAAATACAGGGCGAGATCACAGATAGAGGCGTTTTGAGCAGCTCATCAGATGTGTACCGGATGATAACCCAGCAACTGAGTCCAACGGGGCCGTTCTCTGTTTATTTTAACCTGCCTGGACCTGTAGATACCCGTTTTACTGTTGCCAATTTCCGTCAAGATGGCATCCTGGAAGTAATTGCCTTCAAAAAGTGAACTCCGACGGTCATGCTAATGTTCTTGTTCAGAAGTTTTATGTACAGGGCACATGAGCAAATATTGCTGATTTCCGTGCGTCAGATGGCGCATGTTGATTATTTCATTCATAGGTCTAACAAAGCTGAACACTCGGAGTTAATTCTTGTGTGCTTCCAGATAAAGCCTGAAGCTGTTTCCATATTGGCTTCTGTAAAGGGGAATGCAATCACATGGATTTAGTCATATTTTGGCGATGCAGCATTGTCTTGCTGGCTTAATCTTGTATCCCGGTAATTTTTCCCATTTCTTCAATCATTGGTGGTAGTTAGTGGTGGAGATGTGACTTGTGTATCGCGGCAAAACATCGGTTGTTGGGACATCATGCGAAGTACTGTTGTGGCTCAGAATTGGATGTTGTCTTCAAGTTCTGTGTTCTGTGCCGTGCGGGCCTGATGCGCGTGGAGTGCGTGGAGTTAATTCCGCTGCGTATGGTAACCATTCTGATTTTATAATTTTATTTTCTAAAACAAAAAAGGATCAGAATCCCGTTTAGTAATGTAAACGATTTTGATTTTGATTCTGTTCTTAGAAATAATTTTGGAGCAAAAATAAGAACTAAAAAAAATTAATTTTGAAAAAAAAAATCATTTTTAAAATTCACAAAACAGAATGTAGTATCACATCTTTTACTTTTCTATTTCAATTCTTTCGTCACTTTTCCCTCAACCTAAAATAGGATAAGGTCTCATTAAAAAAAAAGTTGATAAAAATAAAATAAAAAATAAAAGATCAAATTTTTTTTAAAAAATCAGAAAAATTTCAGAAAATCTCTAAAAATAAAAGAAGCTTAGATTAGGCTAGTTTGACCCCTTTTTTCCCCATAAGTTTGGATCTAGATTTCCTAGATTTAATAGATTTTGTTCTTTTTTATGAAACTCATAAACACCTTGAAATTAAACCCGACCACATTCTCTAAGTCCTTAGAGTTTTGTTCGGATTTTATGATGCGATTTATCAATACCATAATATTTAATTGTGCACTTGATTTTATTGATTGTGATTTGCCTAGGTTTATATACTTTATACTTAGTTTAGTTTTAGAAAATTTTTGAAAAAGACAAAATTAACCAACGTGAATACAATATCGATATTTTTGTTGGGTCATGAGTGAGGACAATGTTTATTCTTAAGATTTTGATGAAATAAGAATGAAATTTCATTTCCTAGAACCAAAAAGCAATTACGTAATTATTTGATTTAAATGACAAAAATTGAGAACAGAATCATATATAGTTACCAAACACGTTTCTATTTCAAGAACAGAAATTTTGTGCAGTTATCAAACATGTTCTGATTCTCAAAAATTAATCTAAGGAACAGAATCAGAAAAAGTCATTTTAAACAAAATCAGTTTTGGGAACAGAATCGTTATCATACGCAGCCTTCATTTATTTACCATCTTACTTTTCTTTTCTGATTTTCAAGCTTATGGGTGAGCTAACGGTCCGAAACCATGAAATCTGATTGAAGAGAACCGGTTCATGGAGTATGTTTTAAGGCTCCGTTCTAGATGAATCGTCTCCGAGTTTTCAATGCCATGACACTATGATAACTTGATTTCTAAATTTCAGGAACACTATTAAAGAAACTGTTTTGGTCCACTGGTGTCAAGTTTGTTTGTTTGTTTGTTTGTTTTTTTTTCATTCTTTTGTGGTTTTATCCCATCTTATTTTACAAATCACATTGTGTGCGTTATGTGCTATGCGCAGATTGTTAACTCTTGCTCACTCACTTAGGCGACCCTTCCCTAAATCCCCTTTGAGAAGGTGGGGAATCGAATTCTTTACCTCTCTCTTTCTAAGTGAGAAGGACAGCTATTGGTACAACTCCAACGCCAAGTTGTCCAAGCCCAAATTGATTGTTCGACAAAGCATGTGCAGTGCTTAAGACTTGAGAGCGTTTTCCGAAACTTTTTCAACATTTGACAGAGGGACTCGTCCTAAGGATGAAGCGTGGAAATGATTTATTTATTTCATGAAAAATGAATGATTTGAAACACATTTCCTAAAAACGATCGTTTGTATCATTTACAAAGAGGAATGAATAAAAAGATATTTCATTGTTCACATAAATGATTAGACATAAATTATAATCGACAATTAAAATATTTTTGATTAACTAATTATTTAAACGATACAAGCAATTATTACTCAAAAAACGTTTTTCAAATAATTCATTTTTCACCGGAAAAAAAAAGCTTTACATTCAAGACTTCGTGGACTTGCGCTAGTGATTTTTGTGAGATCCCTTTTACGACATATCCACATATTAAATGGAATTGCGAGAAAATCTGATGTGAGAACCTATAACCTTAATGACGGCACCGTGTAGCTATAAAGAAAGAGATTGCTATTCTGCCCTTTTTTTTCATTGAACTTTTTTTTTATCTGTTTTTTTCTTTCGATAATCTAGAGGCAAAGGTGCAGGGACTCGGCTAATTGGAGGCTCATGGAACACCCTGCAATCCCCATGAACGTGTTGCATGGTCAAAAATAGTTTGCACGCAATTGGTGGGATTCTAACGGGTGGTCTTCAATTCTTGAGGCGGAAAAAATCTCACTATGCTTCAACCAACGGGGCCGATCCCAGTGGTATGAACGTCCTTATTGTGCGAGGAGAACAAGATGATGCTACTTCTTATTCTAGATGTATAGTACTTATTAGTTCATATCCTAATATCGATCGGGAAAAGTAATCATTTTTATTGCAACATAGGATTGTTCACTTCTCATCGAAGTCTAGGGGAACACCAAAATCATCTTCATTCACCCTTCTTCAAAACCCTAATTCCCTTCCAACGGGACTCCATGTAGTAGGAAGCATTGTCTTGTGCATAGACTCCGCATTTGAAGTAATGGAAGGTCCCTCCATAACCGATCGTCTCGAACTTGAACATGCCGTCATGTAGACCTTCAGGTTCGATGCCGCCACGTCGTGGATGATGTTGACCTGAACCACCGGTCGTAGATGTCCGGAACCAAGACCGTGTCGTGGTAGTAGTACAAGGAACCGTTGTAGACTCTGAGCATCAGGGTCGTGTTCCGAGGAACTGCGCTCCGAAGACTTGCGTGATGCACACGCCGGAGGTGCCGCACGGCACATACCCGTGCGCCTCGAACTGCCACACTCCAGAGTAGTAGATGTATTGCTGCGTTTCGGTCGGAAACCATCCGTTTTCAGCGCGATATAAGCATTCTCACATCGACATGGAACAAAATGAAGATTGAGGAGAAGGAAGCAAACATTGAGCATGATCTCGGAGCGAGGCCTGGTGGGGCTTCCCATGGAGAGAGGGTGGTCGGTGGAGTAAACCCAGAGCTTGTGGACTCCATCGATGAAGCTGTAACGGTCGGTCACCGGCAGGTCGTATGGCTTCTGTATGTGCAGGTTGGACTGGTTCAGCGGCAGCTCTTCGAAGCCCAAGGTCGGGTCCGATGGCCACCCGCTTGACGACGAGGGAGTCAAAGTCAAGATCAATGGAAGAAGAAGGAAGAGGATGGTGAGTTTTGAAATGGTGGGTGGGAGATATTGGTGGGGAAGAGAGCCATCACAAGCATCCATTGGAGACTTTCAAACCAAAGCAGCAGTGCCAAGACTGATCTGTAAACGTTGCCAATCATGCACCATGTAAAAATATTACTACCTATAGAGAGATTTAATTTCGGTCCAACATTGGTGCCAGGAGATTTTAAAAATAAATTGGAAACGATGTTGATTGCAATGAAGTGAGTGAGTTAATCAATGTAAATTTGTTCGTAGATGCGAGATGCCCGACTGTGGGCCTATATATATATACATATATATCTCCATCATTTTTTATGATAGAAATAGATAATTTTTCTGTAAATATGTCTGTAAATGCAAGATGCTTGACGGTGGGCCCATATATATATGTATCCATCGTTTTGTATGATAGAAATAGATATATTTTTTTTTCATATATCAAATTTTAGCATGGAGTTTGATACCCGACTCTTAAAAAAATTAAGTGTGTTCAATGCGTATATGACAACACTTTTAAAGTAGAAATCCATTTGGTAACGTAGCTTTTGGAATAAAAATCCATTTGGTTACGCAACTTTATTTTTCTACTTCTGGAATGTTCTTTTTTTTTTTTTGCTTTATAAGTAATTTACTTCTCTTCAAAAGTAGAAAAGTGAACTTCTGCTAAGAATCAGAAGTAGAATAATTAATTTCTGGCTAGAAGTTGATTTTTAGAGTAGAAGTGTTGTCGAAAGCTCTATAACTGAAGTCCATTATGGTATTTGAATATATTGATTACAGTAACATATGGAGTAAATAGATCGGTCGAATCTTTATGCGTGGTCAGGATTAAACTTGCTTATATAAAAATTTCTCAATATGCCAGTGGAACTAACAAAGACCCATTAATATAATATCGATTGATTTATTTGTGGAATATATCCTTAATATATGTATATGAGTACATACTTTTTCTATTCGAATGGAATCTTCCTTAGTTTCTACATTATGGTAACAACATAAGCGGTTCCGGTGGTCATCCTATTCAATAAAGCATCTTGAAATATTCCTAAAAGATTTCGTGATCAGCAGCTAAATGCCAAATAAAGAAAAGTACAAGAAGTAGCTATCGAATTTCGTTTAGATTATCTCGTTGATCTCTGCTGTGGACCATATTTAGGTCTAATTTCTGCAGTTTTAAACTTGGTCGAACCGTGTCGTTTTGTTTGCGTTTCCGTGTTCGCTTTGGCTGAAGCGCATGCACACGATGACCCACATGAACAACGCATGATTAACGGCTCTGATTGACTTGATTCATGATGCGTGTCCAGACAGATCTCTAGACAAGTTTTGATTCGTTAGAATTAGGACAGCGCCTTCGCCGAGTCATGATCTACTTTTCTTGCTAACTGTATCAGACAATGTCGCTCGTCTCTATTCATTGCAATATTCAATAGGAAAGACTATCCACTCCACTCTCTAATGTCTTCGCAATTAGGAGTAGGTATGAAATCTTAAACTTCATGTAAAGAATGCAATCGAGCGGTAAATCTTTGAATTGGTGCATTCGAGCTCTATACCTTTCCGAAAATTGCTACTGAGTCTTTCCGATACATAGTGCTGAAAGTTGCCTCAGTGAGACTTGAGGTTTGAATACGTGGTAGCCTGGAGATGTATTTTTCAGTATAAGCACAGGACTTGTCTGCACTTTCCATTTGATTGTACCAATTGAAACGTTTAGTGCTCAATTGCAGCTTTGAATAGAAGCTTAGAACTTGATTATATGAATCAAAAAGATTTAGGACTTGGTTGTATTCTACGTAAAAATTTTATAACTTTTGAGATACATCTTTATAATGTTTTGTGGAGGTTACCACGCCGGCGAAGGTGAACGACTGGGGAGCAACACTTCAACGAGGCACCTAAGGATTTACAAGGTTTGCACATTTTCCATAATCTTTCCCTTTTATTTTCCAATGTACTTAAAGTACAAGGGTCGAGGCATATGTTACCAAATAGAAAAACGCGCTGCGTAGCGCATCGAATTTTACGTAATTAACTCGGTTATTATTATGAAATTAGCGATAACAAAGTCGATGTGACTAATGGAAACAAAAGGTTCGTCAATCACATATCTTGAGAACCTTGATTACCTTCCAACGCGACTCCAGATAGTAGGAAGCATCATCTTGCGCATTACACCCCACACTTGAAGTCGAGTGAAGCCCCGCTGCGACCTTGGGAGCCACCATCTTGAGCTGTCCGTCTAGTAGATCCTCACGGTGGAGCATTCATGTCGGTATCACGTAGCTTGAACCATCTGTGTAATGTTATCGACCAAGACCGGGTTCCGTAATAGTACAGTGAGCCGTTATAGACTCGGAGCATTAGGGTTGTGGCGTGAGGGCTTGCGCCGAAGACCTGCATGATGCACACGCCGATGTTCCGCACGGCACATACCCGTGTCGCTTCGAATTGCCACACTCCGGAGGAATAACATATCCCTAATAATTCAATTTTATTAAGCATTATTAGTGGTGAAAGCAATATTATAAACAATGTTGCCTTAGTGTGAGGGTGACTAAAGTATTTGGGCGTATATAAGGTTTTGAAGATAGGATAGTGATTTGACCACGACTACAAAGTTCCTAGTGTTGTCTTGAAATGTCGTTGCAAATGTCGATCCCTTGTCACTATGCAGCTTGGTGCAAGGAATCACTTAAAGAAAAGCGCATATGATAACCATGAATGATAACTGCGAATCTGTGCCTTGTCAGGCTTGCGTTTGGAGGAACGGGGTCAGGAATAGGAACGTTGAATTTATGTGCCGCGAAATGCTAACGGTCAGTCACCTGAAACAAAATCCAAAGAAAAACCCACATCCTAACCGGGTTCATAGTTTCGATTTATCTCGGGCGTTTATGTGATTCCCGGTACGTTGCGAGTTCGGGAGTATGGAGAGTTACGGTGAGGACGGATCTCGTGCGAGGTTGGTCGGTTGTCAGCGAGTGAGGCTTTCGCTGGAAAAACCAAAAACAAAAAAAAACAAAACCAAAAAAAAAAAACCCAGGAGCTGGTTGCACCCATGTTCGAAGGAATATCGTAAGCTTCAGGCACGTTGTAGGGTAGTTGAACGCCCGAAGTGGATAAGGTTCAACGGAAGAGACAAAGAACCTTTGGGATCGACGGGCCTTACCAAAGAGGGCAATGCAGTGGATGAGGCCTAGAAACAGTAGAGATTGAAAGAAGAGGCGATCATTTTCCTTGGTTGGTTGTTTTTGCGTCGAAGTGAAGGTCTTGGCCGAGATGGTCCAGAGGTATGTGAAGGAAAGAAGTAGGTGGCCATGGTGTTTAAGATGTGTGCTAATCCATTGTCGTTTTGTACTAGCGTACTTCTGATGGTGGATTCGTGATTGTCATTAGATCTAGCAGGGTCACGCCTGTGGTGAGATTATGTAGATGAGTGGAAATACATTACCTTTCTACAATAACAACTATGTCTATTCCACATTAGGAAGTTACTGACCATAAGCCATAAATAACGTAGGATCCTTTATAAAAGAGTGTAATTACATGACAAAACAAATGAGTCATTCTCTTTCTTTTTTGAGTTCTTTTGCCACCAAAGCAAGAAGTTGTACGAAAATTGAATCGAAGACTGCAACTCGGTATCTGTTGGTAATTGTGCTTTCGAGAAAGAAGGCAAAATGCATTCCAGTACGGGTCCTTAGGTCCCGGACCTCAGGACTTGACAGTCATGACGTAGCTTACAGGCTTGAAATCTCAGGTGTGCGGCGCGGTTTGCTTGTGGGGAGCGAGGCTCGTCGGTGTGAACACCTCAGCGTAAGTGAACTCCCATCTTTGAGCTGTATCTTGTATATCGGCATGCTCCATACGGCCTTTGCACGACCAGAGTTGGACTGAGTAGTGGAACCGACAGAACCTGGCTCTGGGATCGATCTGCGACTGATCATCCATAGCGTTAGGCACCAAATAACGAGGCGCAAGCACAAAAGAATTGCAGGATCGTCATGCTGAAGTTGTAGTGAAGGACGAACAGTGATGAAGAAGATGATTGTCGTGGCTGGTGCATGTAAGATTAGCCATAGATAGAAACATGAAAGATAATTGTCTCGTTTGGCAGCGATGTTTCTATAGGTACGATGGTTAGTCGATGATCTGTGTCATCAGAACGAAGCATCCGAGTTTTTTACACTAGTCTACAGTGCTAAATACACAGAGAAAAAAAAAAAACAAAAACGTCTAATATCCTTGTTGTTTTATTGGTAAATCAACAAAAAATGCAATCTTTGCGCAGAATCTAATCAAGCCCGGTGTTTTCTGGCGAATTACCTATATCATCTGCCACCCACAAATTTCTACCTATATCCCTCGGAGGAATCAACTATACCCAAAACTCTCACTAAAATTATTTACAACAGAAATATTCCAACACTTATTGTTAAAAAACGTAAATATTCAATT
>JAGVVM010001666.1:0-47967 GCA_019149425.1 Psidium friedrichsthalianum
AAGGGCGAACAGGACGGACGGTACCAATTCTAGAAGGGTCCGATCCGATTTCGGGCTACCAAAATTGAAACCGGTGACCTTACGGCCGGTTTTCAATTCAAAGACATAGATCGAATCAAACCGGGTCCGAGCGATTGAATTGTTTTTAAGTGACTAATAAAAGAAGGGGTGCAATTCTATGATCCTCATCTCATGGACAAATTTGGATAAGGGTGTCCTTGAGAATCTATTGTAGTTTTTATTTGAAACTCTGAAAAATGTGGTGGAAACAGGAGCCTTGACTTTGACGGAGATTAAAATGGAGAACAAGTTACTTGGCTAATAAGTTCCACAACGACAAAGAAAAGGTATCTTGAAATGAAGATGCCGGCGATTTGTTGTCCACGAGGCCTCGGTTCTTTTTAATGGGAAATTCTGGAGCTTTTTTTTCGTCATACTACCGGTCCAATGGAACCATCAGGGAACCAGATCGGATTCGAATCCAGTTCGGTAAATGGGAACGGTGACCACGTCCGTTCCGATTTTTGAGGAGGAACTGATATTTTGTCGGAGATGTAATATACTCTCAAACCTTGAAAAACCCCTCTTAATTTTTTTCCTTTTTTTTGCCTTTTTGGTCAAAAAAAAAATTCCGAAGGACGACCACCCACCATGGATGATGGTGCTTTGAACGCGTTTTAAAAGTTGGCACCAGGGTAGGCCGCCGGGAGAGTCTATGAAATTGACACCTCAGTCTGCAATATGAACCGGGAGTTCGAGCAAAGCTTCGGTGCAGGTTCCATTCGAGGGAGAAGAGAACGGTCGGGAGTCTTTGCTCGGACCGGTCGCGTACCGTCAAAACTGGGGCCGTGTGAAACGGATCCAAATGGACGGAACCTCGGAGCTTTCCGTGTTTTTTTTTTTTTTATAAATTAGGACAAGAAGTGAAGTGGGGAACAAGGCATGGGCATGGCGGTAATCACGATTCTCCGCATATTCTAGCCTCGCGCCCCCCATTCCTATTGCAATTCAATAGTGCGCATGCTGTTCTGACGTGACCATGGAATTCGGCGGTGTTCTTTTATTAATCATGATTACGGAGCTGATCTGATCGGGGTGGATGTGCTAAGGATGGATGGCGACCGGGGATACGAGGGACGGTGACCGGGCGATACCGGAAAAAAATTATCTAAAAAGATCTTAAATATATTAATATTTAATAATTTAATTCTAAATATTTTAAATTTTTTCAAAAATTATAAACCTTTTGACATTTTTTCAATTTCTCTCTTTACTTTCCTTTTTGTTTTTCTATCAACTCCAACGACGAGGGTCACCTATCGATCACCACGAGACTCCTCACCCAGTGGCCAACGGGGTCGGCCAGTCACACTCGTTGGCTTGGCAAAAGAAAAAAAAGAAGAAGAAGGAAAAATAAACTCATTAATTTTCAAAATAAATATTCGGTTCTTCTATAATTGTGATTACGAAGCTGATCTGTGCTTGGAGATGGATGGTGATGGGACACAAGACAAGAAATTGTTCGAAAAGTCTTTAAAGGATCAATTTCAGTTATAAATCTCTAGATTTTATAAATTGAATTCTAAACTTTGAAACGTTACTAATTGAGTCCATCTTGTCAATTTTTACCAAAAATAATCGAGCTGGCATGAAAATGAATATAAAGAAAATATTATCACATCAATGCTAATTGTGTCAGGTAGAGCTTGACGTCCAAATCAAAATTTTCGGTTAAAATTGACGTGAATATAAAAAGTTTAGAAATCAATATTATATATATAATACAGCGGGCGCGAAAAGTTTAGGGCTTAACTGGCTCCCGTAAATTTAGAATTTTGGGGGGGCTAATTTCACCGCTATGGTGCGTGGAACGAGGAACAAAGATCGTGAGAAGATCTCTCTCCGTCGTGTTCGGCATTTTTTTGGGAAAGTCAGATCTGCTTGGTAGCCCTGGATTAACGGGTTTGGTCGTCTCTTTTTTTTATCGAAACCCTCGTGCCAAAAGCACGCCTCGGATTGGATAGCTCATCGTCTCGTCTCGTCTCGTCTGCCTTGTCGTGAGTCGTGCTTGTCGTGTCGCCAAGCTCGCCACTTTTAGCCGCCAGAGTCATCCGAGCAAAATGCTTTACATTGGCTTGACTAAGTTTAATCGAGGAAACGTTTCTATCTACAACGGTTTTGTCTGGAAAATCGTAACTTTTTCATCACCGAATACACACGACGGGGGATTTCGACCCAAATAAATAAACATGCCCAACGGGAGATACTAAGGGTGCTCATTAGAAAGACCTAGTTCGTAATTTCGAATCAATAATCGAGCCACGACGAGAAGATAGAACTAAACGTTAATGAAATAAAGTAGAGGGTGGAATGTGATTTTGTATCTCTGGCAAGATGTGAGACAAGTGAGGCGGAATTTTTTTCTACTTGCCGCTTGTAGACATACATGCCCCGTCATTCTCGCACAGTGGCAAGCGGTAATTTCTTTGATTCTACCTTTTGGCGCGCAAATGAATAGATCCCAATCTAAAAGTTGTTGAAAATGTTCAAGTGTTTGTGTGGTACAATATCTTGTGTAGGAAGTATGACAAAATGCATGAGGATACAATATTTTCCAAAATGATGGATTGATCCCTCGAGAGACCATAGAAATCCCAAATGAAAATTTAGGAATGCATATTGTCTCGTCAGCTAAACATAGTTCGAGATTATCTCGGACTCTTCACTCTGCAGCACCGTCCGACCACCTTTCATTCCGAACCTGGGACGACGCTCACAAACAAGACTCACCCAAAGAGCTCAGCAAAATTCTCTTTGATCATTGATGATTCCTCTCATCTTTGTTCCGTTTCTGTCTAGCCACCACCGATCCTCTGTCGTTGGCCACCATCGATTCATACACATAGAACAAAGAGCCACGTGGAGGAGAGCTGATACGAAGAAAACAGAGGGAGAGGAACAAGAGTATGATCCTAGCCTCTCACCATCTCATCGGCCCTCGCCTCTGGCTAGTCGTCGGCCATCTCATGGGCCTTGTGCCCAGCTAGAGGAAGAAAGAAAAAAAGAAAAATAAATAACTAAAATATGAAAAAGTATTAAAACATTAGTGAAAACTGTTCACCTTAGCGCCGAATGCATCATGCAGGACAAACCGACGTCCACATCAGTGAGGAAAAATTGGCTAGTTGGACTCAATTGACACAATTAAAAGTAATTTTCATCCAAAGTAAAGGAGCAAACATAGTGAGTTCTGAATAGTTAATATGGTTAAAAGACTATATAAGATCAATCCTTTAAAGAGTGGTCCTCTAATTTGTCAACTCACTATAGTTATCTCAAAAAAAAAAAAGAATCATGTAATGTGTTCTGACCAAAAAATAACTAGTAAATAGAAAATAATATGGACCACATAAGAAAAATTAGGTTGATTCTTTTTCCAACCATTGATGTACCTTATATTAAGAAAAAAATTCCATGTAATGCATCGGTGTAATGGTAATAATGTTATAAACTTATCAATGTAACATATAAATCTAGTTATATTAAGGGATGAAATCGATACGATCAATTTAATTCATTTATTTTTACATTATGTTTAGTTAATATTACCTTAAATTGTGAAGATAAATAAAATTTTATACGGGCTTAATTTATGAATGATAGCGGGATAAGATTAATGGCCACAAAAAGTAAAAACTCAAAAAAAAAAGAAAAAAAAAAAAAGAAGATATGACACTTAGAAAGCACCACAAAACTATTTCATGCCTATCTCCAAAAGATCCCATGATCTCCTCAGTAACAAGGAGATTCATGTAGACGTGACTTCAGATGGCAGGACACCCGACAAGAGAGAGCCATCCAAAATGGCTGCGGACCTACCAATAGTGTCACTTTCGACTTTTAATTTTTTGTTTTTCCTAAATCTTGTATTTCATGCACTTTCGCGTCAAATAAATGCCAACACATACATTCAAATCTAATTTTTCATCATTTTTAAATAATGAATAAAAACTTCAATCATAATGAGTAAGTAAAATTTTTTTTTTTCACTTCTAAAGAATAAACAAACTCACTAGTTTGTCAAGTAAAGGATCGCCCCTTCATTTATTTTCAACGAAAATTTGAGGAGGTGCAATGGATACATTAGACCTGAAAATTAAGTGCAAAACCCTTTAACGTGCAATTTTTTTGCAGTCATGCCAATGACAAGTGTCTTTGAAAAATATCAACCATCGTTTGAAGTCGCAACGAAATACGATTGCAAAGCTACCAAGAAAATCCTCGATAAAGATTGTGAAGCTAACAATAGCTAATATTATGACCGCGAGAAAATCTAACACTTCTTTTTGGAGAGAAATCAACACTCTACCGTCCTCGATGTAGCAGTTGTAGCCATTATTAGCCACACAAGATCGATTGATGGAGAATCTCATCAAGCACTTCCCACAAAAATAAAAAATAAAATAAAGATTTCATTTCTTAATGCCCTCAACACTGTTGTATCATTAGTAGATGATAACTATGACGGACCAATCGAGTAGAATTTCACGTTCACTCATCTTATCTCATTTCGTTAATAACTTGAATTAACTTCTTTTATTCCTGTGTTTTGAAAAAATAAGTTTTTATTATCTTGCCGATACCCCAGCCCCATGATTGGCTATACTTGAGAGTTGGCGAGTATGACGTCTCTCTTTTCGTAGTAGACCCATCAATTTTAGGAAAAATTAATTCACCAATGTAGATAGTTCTCGTGCTTTCTTCGCTAGACATGTGCAATTGAGCAATCCTGTCCACATTGCATTCACTCTATTTATTTCCATTTGTGGATATCCCTCTATGTTTGATCCATACATCAGTTGACATTTTCAAACCCATGAAGATGGCACGACAGAAAGCGTATCATTTGGAGATCCTATTGACAGAAAAATTTAAGGGACAAAGACCATATCTAGGGATAAAAATTAATATCTAAACCATGACGTATGAAACAAATTAATATATAATATATCATTGTAAAATTAATCAAGAAGTCTTACTCAATGTCTAATTGCCAAGTAAGAATTATTAGGAGTGATTGGCTCCCGGTCTGATTCGTTTTTTTTTTTTTTGGGTTGATAGTGGAAAAGTTAACAAATAAGTCATGTTTATTGTCACTCTACAAAATCGTACGTGAGATTTTCACCTCATATGGCTCCTCATTCAAATCTTTTGAAGTCATTGGGTTCTTTTCCTCGTTCGAGAATCTCTCCTCAAGAACCTAGAACTGCACCAATGGTTCCGGTTTCCAATTTTTCGGAGCTAGGAATTGGACCGACGGTCGGTCCAATTCACAGGCGGTTCCATTGGACCGAAAACATGAAAAAAAAAAAAAAAACATGCACCATTCCTACTCATTGATTCATTGGATATGCCCAAAACTTATCTTGCGTCTACATAACAAAGTCAACAAAGGATTCAATACTTTCCAAGACAAGCTAGAAAAGTTGAAGGTTTGAATGCGCTAGAAGATACAAGTCATGTACTGAATCAAACCATCAGAAAAATCCCACGACCAAAAAACACAGGACTAATCTACTAGATGGCCCAAATTACTCGAATTCTACAAGACAATTGATCAATCTCATGTGATATTGAATAGTATAGTCAGTCAAGAATCCAAAAGAAGCATCTTTTAAAGAATGCCGGAGACACCAAAGTTCCCTATATTCAAGGCTTGAATGAGAGGGACGCAACTCACGTGAGAGGGACTGAGCGAGCTAAGCGAGGTTGGAGCCTGGAGGCGTCGAGGGAGAGGCCCACGCGTGAGAGGCGAAGGCTGAGCAGTCGGGCTCTGCTAGGACTTGAGACTTTTGAGAGAGTTAAAGACATGAGAGAGGCAAGGAAAATACCTCCATGCGTGAGGAAGAGCGATTGCCTATTAGAACCGGGGGGGGGGGGGGGGGGGGGGGGGGGAGAGAGAGAGAGAGATGTAGAGCTCTGAGAGTAGTTTCGGCACAAGATGGTAGGCTAGAAAGTGTAAAAGAAAGAAGCAAACTCTAAATAAGTAAACATCAGATATAGATTTTCTTATAAAAAAAATAAAAACTAAAACTAAAACAAATATTTCAATCGGCCCGATCCGATCAGGGCAGTCCGGTCTAATCCTAGACCCTTAGAAACCGGATTGCCCTGCCACCGATTTCAAATTTAAGAACTGCGAACCGGATCGCCGTTCTCTAAAATTGAGAACTGGATCACCGGTTCTAGTATGATTCGCTCTTGTTTCCCTCTAAGAATTATTGAGGATGGTAGATTTGGACTCTAATCATAGAGGTTGACTGATCCAAGTTGTTCTCTACCGAACTTTTAACATAATCAATTCTTAAGTGGCTGACAGTGACATCATTCTGCTGTCCTCTTTGGGGTGGCCGTGTTAGTTCAATATATCATTCTACGATCTTGCCACAAAATTGTAGGCGCAGATCCCCTGTTTTAGGGACTACACTAGCTCCCCCACCCCAGCCAAACCCTAGCTAACATCAACATTTTCTGAGGGAGCTCTACCTCCCTCTCACCATTTTCCTCAGTTGTTTTGATCTCTTTTTTTTTTAAACCTTTTCTTGCTTTTCTCCCGTTTGAGAGCTTTTTTTTTTTCTAAAGCCTAGATCTAGAGGTTTTGTTCTCTCATTTTTGAAAGATTTCTATTCTAATCTAGTTTATATTTGAGATTTTTCTGTGGGTATGTTTTCAAGGTTTCGCTCTCCTCGAGTTTTGTTGGTAAACAAATCTTGTTTCGAAAGAAATTAGAGGAGCTTTATGAAAGTTTCGCTCGTGTTAAATCTATGTTCATTCAACATTTTTATTCTACTTGGTGATGGTGTTGGGGATACCAAATCTAGGTGCATATAGTCGAAAGGCAAAGCGTAGCAATAGATGGAGTTCTTGGTGTGTGCGCATCACTGAAAATAGATTTGGTGATCGGCCACTGATTATGGTATGAAGAAATCATAGATGCACTCATTGAGCTTGTTAGTGCTAGCTTTATCACCTAGAGTGAAGTAAATATGTGATTTCAAGAAAATATAGAAATCAATGCGGAATATAAACAAATATGATCAGAGTTTTGTTTAGACGATGCTTGCTAATAAGATCTGAGATACCCTCAGTTGCAGCGGCGTGCACAATTCTACAATCAAAGTATATAAATAGAGAGATTAAGGGATAGAAAATTTTCACAGAGCTTATAGCAGTTCGGCTTTTATCTCCGTTCACTTCTTCACGTTGGCAACCAATCGGCTAGATTCTACTAGTAAATAGCTTAGAGGTTACAATGTTTGTGACGGCTCACTAGTCATTAGACATCTCGCCTAATACTTGAATGCACTCCTCTAAGAATTACAATGTTTGGATCCAATGTGTATAACGAATGTGAGCCTCTCTTAATCTTGAAATTTAAAATTCTGCTCTTTTGTATATTTGCTCTTCAACTTTGAGATCTCATATTATATTTCTCCATCTCCAACTTCTCATTGCAAAATCTCTAGAGAACTACTCTTTAAACTTCTTGTTTGAACAATCTCGTAGCTGTTGAGGTTGATAAAGTAAGGAATCCTATTAGATCAAATCGTCCATACAATTATGATCTTGGGTTTTTAAAGATAGAATTCTTCATTTAGGAGAGTCATCTCCATCTCCTTTAATCCATATCCTTAATTTATCTTCAAGATTGAGAATTTTCAAGAACGATTCGACTTGATATGCCGCCGTTGTGATGATGCAATCATATTGAATATATTTATTGATAATCTGATTGTCACACATGAAACACTCTCTCAAAGCTTGAGCTTCATTTTAATGTCTAAGCTCCCCGCTCAATATACAACGTCTCAGCTCCATATAGTGTCTGAGCCCTTTAGAACATCGCTTGAATTTTTCCTGCCAGATTCAATTCCGTGTATCTATCCTTTAACACTCGAATGTATGTTAGAATAATCTGTAGAATACTATTTCATGGCATTAATTCAGATATTAGATATCTTTGATTGTTTTGTCAACTTTAAAAGCAATTAGGAGTTTTTCTTAACACAATGTACTTATATGCTATGATGGATCTTTATTCTCTACGTAATACTTTATGGAATGGTACGTAAGTTACCTCTGTAACTTCACAATGGCATTGGCCAGCCACGGAAGACTTTACCGAATCCCCTTCCCTTGGTGAGAAAGTCTTACGGTAGTTTGGGATTGATCAGCAAGGGCTTTCAAGTCGTTTACTTACTTGCTTAGCTCGAAAAAGATAGCTATTTAAAGCATCGAGAGGTCAATCACTTTCTTTGGATTCTCTAACATCGTATTCGTACTAACTAATCCCGACAAGAACCTAGCCCTTCTTTTCCGAGGAGAAGAAGGGGTTGGTAAATAGAATATCTGCCCATAAGACAACTCTTCTATTTACAAGAGTGCTTACTTCACGCTCTACTTACTTCATGCTTTCTTTACTTCTCTTCTTTCCCTCACTGCGCTCGGTCAACGGTATACCTTGTACAGTCCAGTAACCCTTTAGTCCCGGTCGGTATCGTCGTCCAATCCATGCTTCGTTCCAGTCTCGAGCCTCAGTCTCCAATCCTATCTTTCGTGAGCGGTGAGGAATAGGATCACTTTTCCTTTCAGTCTTGAAGCAAGCTGTGTGTGAAATTTTTGTATTTTTTTAATCTTATTTACATGAGAATGTTCTAGAGATAATTTGTGAGGTTATAATTGCCCTTTTAGGTTGAGGGTGCTATACTAACTTTAAGTGCTTCATTTATATAGAACGTTTATTGATTATTCGAAAACTATGTGACTATATATATTTCGAAGTAACAACAAAATTAAGATCAAATTATATTCGTACTCGGGCAGACGCAACGTGTGTGCAAGCATTCGTAATTTTTTTAAGTCGGAAACTATATTATAAAACCATTCTTAGTATTAGCCCATTATGATTTATATGAGGGAAAAACGGATATGAGAGAATGGGTGGTTAGAATAGTGGAGATAGTGTAGCCATTCTCACATGCTCTTGGAGCATGTGAATTCACTTGATATCAACTGTTAGATTCACATAGAAATCTAATTGATATAATTAAGCATTTCGCATGTTTTGTTTTTATTTTATTGCGTGCACTATGTTTTCTTTTTCAATGTCCAATTTTAGTTCTGTAGAAATATGTCTTTGTCTAAAAAAAAAAAATCAAGAAACCTACTTCTATTCTATGCTGTCGAGCAAATTTATGGATCAATTGTCAAGTAGAAGATAGATAAATTGTAACATAGGTCGTTTGTTTAACACCGACATTTGTTTATAAACTTAAATTTTTGCTCTACATATCACAATTACACAAATAATGGGATCATAGGAAGAAAAAAAAACTCTATAAAGATTTTCCAAAATATAATTACAGTTACATTCTCCACCTAAAGCCATGGCATCAATGCATTTATGTTGTTAAGCGATGTAGGACAATATTTCAAGAGGATTAGTCCCTCGAGAAACTATTGGGTAATGGGGGAATTCACCTTTGTTGAATTTAGTGAGATTTGTAGCCTATTTATGAATTACTGGTCGTTTAAGGTTCTTGGAGTTCAATTTTTGGATGCTATTAACATTCAATTCCGTCGATAGATTCCTTCTGGACAGTTAGCATTTCAGTGCTTAGCCTCAGATGCAGCGAAGGTAGGAGATTAAGGAGGGAAGTAAGTAATCACTGTCGTGTTTTTTTTATGACAGGAGATTGGCCAAGCTGCAGAATTTTGAATCATCTGTACAGAGGAGGATCTACAGTCGGCGAATGCGCGTTGGTAATTCTTTACTTATATTTAAGACGAGCAATTTAAGCTTTCGCAAAAGGATCTTATGGCTTCGTTTACAAGCAATGCATCAACCGGAGCAACTTATCCATCCTCCACTTTCCAGTTTCAACCTGTACATATGCATGTCGCAGGGTCTCCTGACAACCTAATCACAATGAAATCGCTTTCATCAGCGGCATAGATGTCGGAAAAAAGATCCAAAAGAGTACTCTTAAATTGAATCACCTAAAGGAAGGGAAGAGAAGAGCCTTTGCCCATAATCCCACACGAGCGTTTCATTAGGCTTGAACTCCAAGGCTAGTTCAAACGACTGGCAGACCTTGAACAGGCAACAAGCTCAAAATACACGTCGCCCTGTGTTTCCAGAGCTACTATAATCTTCTATATCCAGTGAATATGCCAGAAATCCAATCAATTTGACAACCGCATAGTTCTTCCCATTGTTTATGATGGAAAGGAAATATCTCTTGATATATGTTATCTTCTATTAGATAACGTCCATGATAGGGTGTGATTGAAAAAGAGCCCCACGAACAAGTGCCTTTCGAATGGGTGCTTCCTTATTTTCAGAATCGTTCGCATTTACGTTGTGAAGCAAGAATACTTTCCGCTTGTGATTTTATTTGGATTATCGTGGGTTAAAAGATACGTGGACGCGTTAGTGATTCAATGACATTCCTAGGCAATTCCACAATCAAACGTTGATAGAGGTTAGTCGTACTTCTCGATGATAAATTCCAACATCTTCTACCAGAAATTTCAAGATCAAGTACATATTCATACAACAAGTGGTGGTGAGTCAAAGTTTATGAAGTGATTAATAGTGAGATCATACACACAAATGAATCATATGCAATGTCTACAATACTGTCAAACAATAGCACATGGTGCAGACAAAGGATTATTTATAAAGGTAAATAACCATTACCATCACGGAGGTCCCAACAAATTTCTCCATCCCAAGTCAAAAAGATGTAGACCATCTAGTCGTTATCGCTTTTACTGGCTCTCTTTCCGAACGAGAAAAAGGTTGTCAAATAGCTTAAAGTACCAAAGGCTCAAGTAGAAGCAAGCCGAAGATCAACATCTGATCCTTCCTAAAGGATGTAAAGATGTAAAATTCACTGATCAAAAGGATGTGAAAAAGAAAACAGAATCATCTCCGCATTCGAATTTCAACCATGAGCATTGGATGAAAATCTACGGAAGGATTCACAAGATCATTAGAATGCTACTAAGAGTATTGTCACCTGCATCATCACTCATCAGTGATAACTGAGCGCAGACACATATCTAATCACAAATTGTGGCACAAATACTGATCATTAAGCAGATGGACCTGCAGTTGCCTGAGTCATATGTATGAAAGAAGCTTAAAGTAGATGACAATATACAGAGATAGGGAAAAGAGAGCAAACACATGCTGCCAAAACAGAAGTGCTGAAGCCTCTTGAACTGCATAACCTCTCAAGCTGGCTATTGCTCCCAAAAGAATGGCACTTGGAGTCGTGTATTGCAACAAGAGAATGAACTTGTACATCGCATCTCCATGGACAAGCAAATCTAGCTTATCAGCCAACGTCACAATACTATCCCCAGGATTGGAAGCACCAAAAGCCTTGCAACAGATACACCGATGGTAGTTCGGAGACCAGAGTTGAATCATTTGGGCGACCCTCTGAAGCATACCACCCAGAATAAGCATGCAGATGGCACCGTTGCCCCGGCTAAAATCCGAAGCTGTCGGTGACAAAAGATAAAGGAGCATCGTATCCAAAGACAAAAGCTTTTATCTGAGGCACCATTCCAACAATAATTGCCAATAGTGAAGCAATGGTTGGGGGTTGAAGTATGTGCTGTATCGGTGTTTGTTCTGCCACAATCCTGATCCTCCTGACCATTTTTGGCTCAGCTAAACACCTGATCGACCTGGGACTACTATTCCCACCAGTTTCGCCACTGAGATCAATATCAGGAAGAGTGCCCTGCGAGACACATAGATATGCTGTTGAAAATCCTAGCAATGAAGGGTGTCTTTGAATGCTCAGTTTCCTTATCCTCGATGCCCGGCCATTCAGCGTCCACAAGCAGAGGCCTGCTGGCATCATTAATAGGAGCCTGTTCCTCAATCTCTGTCCCTCCTCGACAATCTCATAGAACTCCATTGGAGGCTCCATCATGTGGTAAACAAGAGTGTAAACAAGGATTACTGCTACCCACTGAGCAAATGAGACGTAAGCTACGCCCCTTGAGTGGCAGTGAGCTCCAAATGGGTTGTCTTTAGTATGACAGACAGATCCAACCACAGCAAGAGGTAGATTACCCGTATTCCAAATGCAGTCATAACTATGGTAAATCTATTGAGCTGTGGGGGAGGTCGACATATAATGACTACTATGTAACCAGAATGCAACCACTATGGTAGACACCAACACATTAACAGGGATGAACCACCACTGCATAATATTCTCAAGTGTCATGCTTTCACCCAGTTCGGTGAAGATAAGGCATGGCAAGAAAAGAGCAAATACAAGTTTGCTGAGAAGCTTAAATGTCGCCCTTGGAATAATTTGCTTTTTTGGATGTGCAAGAATCAGTCCTATAACCGTGAGGGACAGAAGTTTCAACAGGGGGATTATTGCACTTAGCAAATTTTGGCTGCTGGTTTTCATAGCGTCTTGGTATACTTCAGCCAGCACTCGAAACATCTTTTCTTCGAGCACCCTCCGGCTACCTCAAAAAAAAAAAATGTTGCAGTATGGATGAATCACCAGAATTTCCCCCCTGAAATGCATCAAAGAAGGGATCTGTTAAAAAAATAATAAAAAAGTCTCTTGAAAGGAGCTGTTTCTAAGCTTTCGAAAGGACATTCAAAGTCCGAAAAAAGAAATCAATCGGACACCTGGAGGGTCAATGATTACTCCAAATACAAAGCAAATATACCGAAATGCAGTGCCTTTCGTGAAGCTGAAGAACCTTCTGCAGATCAAAAGCAGAGAGGCTAAAGTAAAATCCATTCGAGAGTAAGGTTAGAGATGTGAGTGAATCAACACTAACTGATAAACTACACCATGAATTGCAATAACAGAGCACTATTGATTCAGGGTGTATTACAATCTCACGAACGAATTGAAGCATAAACAAAGGATTACGTGGATGGTTTGACTTTTGGTAATTTTAAACTTAAGCGTCTGAAATTCACGTGGATTCTCTTTATCCCCTACAGAATCTTTCATTCTTGCCCAACTGACAAAACATTTCGCCGCTGACACCGAACAATCAATAAACCACTATAAGTAGTAAACAACAGAACGACCTAAACCAAGGATATGCAGGACAAAAAGAACTCATATATCATTTCCACCGCTCGAGAAGCGCGATCAGAATGTTGATACTTGATCTATTCCAATACCCAGAATGATCATGAGCTGGGTCAAAGCAATGACCATCATCGAATTCCATATAAACACAGAGAGAAACAAAAGACCATCTTCCTCTCCGAACCGTGAATTTATACAATAAAATAAAAAACGAGAACATTCGACGAAATTGACCTGCTTTAAACGAAAAACTATGACGATAATCACCAAAGAAAAAGAAAAAGAAGCATCTTGACCAGGTCTGCAACGCATCAAAACCCAACATTACGCAACGCCACACGGAGAGAGCCGGAGAGTAAGAGAGAGAGAGAGAGAGAGAGCGAGCTCACAGATACAGATCGAGAGAGAGGAAAGCCAGAGAAGCGCGCGAGCCGAAGCGGAACACGAGATTTCGGTTCTGCTTCGATCAAGCCTATCTTCTTTGTCTCGATTCGCCGAGAGGAAGAAAGAAGAAAAGATTCACGAGACTCCCATTTCAGGGAGGAGGAGGAGGAAGAAGAAGAAAAAGAAAGCTTTTCTTTGTTGATAGCGAAAGACAAAAAGAAAAAAATTGAAACTTTATTCTGATTGTCCCAAACTTTAGTCTTATCCCATAAATGATTTCGCTTGTCGTTTTTCCAATGAATAGCTGAGGTACAAAGGAAGCTCTTGTTCATGTTATTGTACCGAGGAAATTATTATTATTTTTCAAACAAAAGAGATTGAAAAAAAAAGTTATTTTGGAGTAGAAAATGTTAATTGGACAAGAAATTTGGGATCTGGAAGTATTCAATGATGAACCTAGAGACAGAAGCGAGAGCAGCACACGTGCATAGGTTCTTGCTTCTTAATTCTTTATATAATGCATGGGGTGGCCGATTTTTAGGATGAGTGGTTCCCACTCTAAAATTGATAATAGCTCGCTAGGAATCAGCTCTACAAAATATAAACCATAAACCACCTACTCGTTCCATGAATCCACCCAAGAAATAAACCACCGGTTCGATTTTTGACTGGATCCATAGAACCAGTCCTACCGAGCATCAACATCAATTAAAAAAGATTTGCTAGAATATCATGTATTGTGTTAAATGAAAAGTACTTCCATATCTTCTCATGTAAGCTGAAACTGTCTGACAATTGTTAGTGTCATTAGCCTTAGTTCCATATCTATCTCTACATGGTTCACGATTAGCTAGGTCTAGGAGTCATGAAAATTTGAGGAAGATAGTTTCATATATCTATATTAGATAAATAGGTTCAGGTCGGTTGGTTCAAAATGGTTTCCAAAAAAAAAAAAACCGAATTGGTATCTGCTGATTCGAAAAAATTCGAATTGGGATATCGAACCGATTTCCCAAATTCATCCTACAGCCAAGGTACAGTCCATCCATTTGGTTGGATCTCAATTTTTTTTCTCACCCCTAATAATGCATGTGCATTCATTTAAAAACAATCAACTCGGGTTACATAATTTCTTATTTTGATAGAAGCAAAGGGTGACGTGTGGTTCTTAAATTGTTTCAACTACTTTCCAAACCTTCAAAGCAACACAAGAAAATATGTTATCGCAATCATTGTGGATAGGTCCGTGAAATGGGTGGGCCAAATCAAACCGAGCTTGGTTAGATAAAAATGGTCCGACCCTAATGAGCCAACTTTGCCAATTTTTCATATGGCATAATTTTAGCAACTTATATCCAATCCAGACCTAAGCCATCCCAACTTAACTAATATCTAATTTGTAGCAATCTTTCTCATTAAATTACAACCTCTAAAAAATGAGTGACTCTATGGACCGGCTTGCCAAGTCTTGAGGAAACTCGGGTGCTCGGTCGGATTGTGGACTATGACTTTACGCGGCACACGAGCAACATGGAATTGCGATAGGCACTGTGCTAAAAATTTTGATATAATTTAGTAGACAAGTACATGTTTCGAATGTATATACGGCATAACTTATATTCTCATTAGTACTATAAGATTTGAATATACTCAGAGATTTTAGAACATTCAGACTTATCAAGATTTGTAATGTTAAGAAAGAAAATTGGGAAATGTATCGAATACCAATAAAATAAGAAGCGATATAAAAAAGAAATCTAAAAATTGACAAAGTAAATCAGGACAAAAAATTTGAAACAAGGAAAGAAGTTTAATTATTCCGGATGCTCTTGAGGGATGTAACTTAGCTTTAGAAATTATTTACGACCGCGGCCACCTCCTAGAGGTGGCAACGTCGTTAGAACCCTTTTTCTAACTCAGTTTTAGTAGGTTAGATGAAGGTGGGGAACGAAATCAAGCATCACGAAAAGAATGGAAAAACAATCATCTTTTGCAAATTTTGAACCAAATTGACTCAACTCATGGATGTTCCGAAACTTAACAAGGACTGGCTCCATTGACCGACAAAGTAAACGGACTCCTCATAATGGGATGAAGGTAATTTCTGCGAGGGATTCGGAACATCTTCGTCGAAGATTTGATTTTTATCGACGGTGGGAATTGTGGTTAGACAAGTTTGAGGATCTGGACGATCGAGGTGATCAATCACCGACATCGAGTGATGAACATGGTCGAGACAGCCCACCGACCTGGATGGTCGTTCACGTAGGCAACTGATCCCTCGAATAACTTATTTGCTTTCCATCCTTCTCCACCCCCTTCCCCACTTGAAAAACCCTTTCGTCCTTTCCCCCTTTCGCTTCTTCCTCCTCCTCCCACTACGGCAGTGCGGCTGAGGGAGTCCAGTGCCTGGCCACTCGACTTCCGACATGTGGGCAGGAGGTGGTGGGTCCCGTCCCGGTCGTCTCAGATTCCCTTCTTGATTGAACCAGACGAAGGAGGGCAAGTGGGTCGGCTTGATCTTCTCTCGCTGACGCAGAAGAGCGAAAAGGAAAATGGCCAAGGACAGGGACGAGCCTAGGACAGCTCCTCAGCCCGATCGCTGGTACAATCTGACCCTCGGCCCCTCCTTCAAGCACGATTCTTCCAACAAGTACTGTACCCTCCGGTGTAAGTGCTTAGACTTCCCCATTTTTTCACGTGGCCTGTCTTGTTCGCCTGAGATGATCATGGGTGTTGGCATTGTTGTGATTGATTGAAGAGATTATCGGTGTGCCCGGAAATTCAAAGGATCAGAGATTGGTGGAGGAGATGGAGAAGAGATGATTGATCTGTATTTGTAATGAAGCTTGGGGGCGTTGTTTCTTGAATTCTAAATGGCTGGATTGATTCTTTTTTCTGTATGTTAGTTTGAATAAGGTGTTCCTTTAGTACTTTTTCCCCCTTTATATAAATATACAAAGCGATTGAGAATTTCTGATTCGTTCTTGTTGAGAATCGTTGGATAGCAGGAACTAGGAAGTTGATTTAGTGTGTGAATTTCTGAATTGATATGTGTATGTGATAAGTTGTAGTGATGCAATGTATTCATTGCTAGTAACTTTTTCTTGGTCTTTTGTTCGATATGCATTTCTCCAGATGAATTTAAACCTGCTTCTATCGATAAGACCAAGCTGGGTACGCTGCAAAAGAACAAGGAGAATCGGGTTTCCGTGGAGTTTCAAAATATCAACTAGGAAAGCCCAAAGTGGCATTTGAGGGTAGTAGCGAAGATTACAAGGAGCATGATGCTGCGTTGTTCTTCGATGGTGAGACCTTCCGATTGGAACGACTCCATCGAGCTGTGAAGCAGCTGCGTCACGTTCGCCTTCCTGGTGAGTCTGTGCCGGCTGCTTCTTCTGCCGCTTCTGCAGCCGTTCATTCTGGGCCAGCAGTAGAGCCTCGGTTATCTCCGGTGGCGAAGGTCGGAAAACCATTGCATTCTCTCGGAATACATTTCCAGCGGTTCCGGTGAGTCGAATTGCTTAGCTAAGTTAGTCAGTCACTAATTATTTGGCTTATTATAAAGAGTGATCTGTCACCTTGAACGTCGGGAATAGGGATGAGAAAAGTAAACCGTTGTTTTTTTTTTTTGGGTAAGGAAAGTAAACCGTTGTTTTTTTTTCTTGGGAAAGTGGAAAGTAAACTGTTGTTTGTCTTTGCTGATTCTAATTATTCTGTGTAATAATCATAATCATTATGCTTAGGGAGAGATTGATCCATTATGATTATGTTGTGTAATTACAAGGACCAGTAGTTAACAAAGGATGGATGAAGAGACTCCAGGGGTCTCAAGTTTTCTTTATAACAAGAATGCTGTAGATCTTGTTGTCATTATGATTCATTGAATAATGTATTGCTGTATGAACCTTTTATCTCGTTGAACCTACTCAACTAGGACTCCCATGTAAATGGAGTTTTATGAAAGTTTGACTGCTTATGATGGATTAGAGTGCATTTTTGTGCTAGTAATCAATTTCTTATTATTATCCTCTGCTTTCAGTTTTGTTGCTTCTAATACTCCGTATCTGATCCTTGAATTGTCATTCTCTTGTTGGCTATTTGGCTTAGAGATTTCACCTTTCTATGTCTGACTGAATGAGGTGCCATATTGATGTGATGTCTCACTTTGCTTTCAAGCACTTGTATTTCTTTTTTCTGACAGAATGTGAAGTGGCCCTTGAGTTGCACATTGTATGACACTATAAGCACAGTTGGAAATCCGTATGTGATCAACAGTGTATCATCTTCTACCATTCTGGGTAAATTGGTGGCTTTAGAAATGAAGTCCAGTCGTAATAGTCTGATGTCTTTAGCAAAGACTTCATAGTGTAGGTCATGCTTGTCTCACTTATTGTCTCTAGCAGTATTGACTTTTATGGTCTTGAAACTAAGATATTATTATGATCTTAAGTTGGTTATGGTCAATGAGGATTTGTGTTGTTTCTGCACGTGAAGTTTAAACAGCTGGCCATTTTGGATTGCCGCCAAGCACTTGGCCTGGTGGCATTTGTGGTTCATGCCTCCTGGCCAAGTTCCTGGATAGAATCCAGGAGAAAGCCGAAAAATGAAAAAAGAAACAGCATCAATTTTTACTTATTTGTGAGATAAATCAAGTTGGCTCTTTCACTTTTGAAATAAAATCTAGTCTGGATGTTCTTATTAATTCAAGAAACTTTTATGCGTATTTGTGATACTTATCTGCTAAAGATTTAGGCTCTATCTTATTAACTATATTTCTTGCCGATCCTACTTGGTTTCCTAGTTTTGATCTTGACAAAGTGTGTTGAGACGATCTTTTCATAAATTTTTCCTTTCATCAGAATTTTATATATTAAGACTTTCTTAAGATTTGGTTTCCTAGATGTTGAATAGATGTCTTGGATAGCTTATGAAAACATTTATGTGTTTAAGATCTGCTCATTGGATATGGATAGTAAATCTTTCTGCTTCTCTAGTTAAAGTGATGGATTGAGAGGCTCGATAGAAGAATTTGGCAAATTGAATGATCATTAATATTTTAAACTCAACTATATGATGTTGCTTTTTCATTGATTCAATCTAGCATTACATCATGTAGGCTATGAATCAATCCTGAGCAGGATCTCCATTTTAGTAGTGTCAGTCTCTCCAAAAAATCCTGAAAGAAAAAGTTGTACACCTTACCAATTCAAGTAGAAAGTTCTAGTCGTTAACTTGAGTTGGCTTGTATTGTGTGTCTATTGGATATGTACTTTCGATTCTGGCAGTGTAAAATCTGAGTTGGAGTGTATACTAATGTCAGTTATATAGGACGTGGTGATTTCGAGAATTTAAAGGAAATGGGGAAAACAGGCACGAGTTGTTAACCCTGAGTTTCAAAAGTACTATTAGTTCGGGCTTGATATCTAGTACATCTCATGGGGAAGAAGTTGATAGTACCTTGATGAAGGGAAAAACATGAATGATGTCGGCGTGATACGGATACTGGAGCTTTGGTTGAACTGAGTGGTTGGATGTGAGGATCATCTTGAGAATATAAGCAACATTGCATGACCAAGTGGAAAAGCTTAAATTTAGTTTCTCATACGACAAGTATAACAGTTTTGGTAAAACGCTTTTTCAAAGTATCTCATACGTGGGATGCTCTTTCATCAGCAGTCTGCTTTTGGATCACTTCTCTGGTTGTGTGCGACATTGCAGCCTGGAATGGCAAAATTAATATCCTGACAACTCGGATATGGAAATAATCACCAAACCAGCATTTGCATATTCTGTATATAATTTACCATTAGCAATTTATTTTACTCTTTTCATTTAGAGTCTTGTGTTTCTGTGATCATGCTTATGGCATGCTGCAACTTCCAATGGAGACAGATATTACATTACGTAATCATATCTCATCTTTCACATTCTCAAACTTTAATACATTTCTTACATAAACTCCTTAATGTGGATTACGATCCTTCATTCATTCACTGTGTTCATTCACCGGGTGAGCAACCAATGGCAGAGGAAGTCTTTGATCTAGCTCAGGAGTCATTGTATCTGCCATGTTCTTTCGGTTTTTCTTCTCCCTGTTTTTCTTTTGAATGGCATAATATATAGAACCGACTGAACTCAATTTCATCATGCTTTCTTCCGTTGACAACTACTACCGCTCTCATTCCAAATCCAACCTCTTCCCTACGAGACACTAGGCAAGATATTCCAAGTTTATTTTTGAGTTCTGCCTGTACCAGATCTCGATTCTCCAGTCTTCCTTTATGAAATTGAATTCATGTCGTTGCTGGGGCTGGTAGTACTCAATGTCTAGAGTAGATGTTTTTTTGTCTGCAGGCTTCTCTCATTCATTGCTCTCTTCCGGTACCTGTGCAGGTTGAGGTGGAACGGATTGATATTGGTGAGCCCCAGAATCCAGGTATGCTGTGTTTAGAGACTTCTTTGTATTTTAAGTGTTACTTTTTCTTTCTTTGGCATTATCTTTTCCAGTGTTATATCGTCGTGTGCATTGAGATGAGTGATTGCTACGGAAGCTGTTATATCATTACCAAAAGCTAGTTCCCGTCGAATGGAATCCAGTAGAAGTTATCTAACTGATTTTGAATTTTGGCCATTCCCTGGCACCCTTTGTTATTAATATTTGGGGCAGTTATCAGAAGATAAATTTTGACATTTTGGTGGAAGATCTATTTGTGCTGCCATTGAAATCTGAAACCCGTTGCTCACTTCAATATGGGTGAAGAGCCTAAGTACCTATAAAACTGCATAACTAAGTAAAACATGAAATGTTTCTTTATTAGGTACTTGTTTTGGCCTTCTCTTGATTCGTGAATGCTGAATTGCTATTCATTGTTTGAAAGGTCCAAAAACTGCAGCAGCCAAGGGAGCTGCTGCTAATTCACCCTATCCATCAAGTGCAGCAGCTGCCTCTCCAGGCCCCCAAAATTACGAGGCTGAGGAAAATCAAGACATAGACATCGATGAACTCTTTGGCATCGAATCGCCAGACAATGAAAACAATGCCGAACAAAAGGTCGAGTTTGGATCTGATGCCAATGAGCCACGTCACAATGATTCAGATGACGAGATTGCAGATGTCGATGATAGCGGCGATGAAGGGCACAAGGGCCAGAATGCAGCGGATGCCCTGAGAGCTCAACTCAATGCAGAGGGCAGGGACGGTCAGACGTCTTCGTCCGGCAGTAGCAGTGGGAGTGGAAGCGGTAGCGGGAGCAGTAGCAGCAGCGACAGCGATGCGAGTGATGACGACTCGGTCAACTCTGTCTGAGAGGCACCGGATATCAAGTTACAAGGCGTAAAGGAATACAGTCATATGATAGCGATATCTCAATAAGCCATCCTGGTTTTTGACGGCGTTGGAGCGTGATGCTTATAAATTTTTCTTTCCAGCGGTGGGATAAAGTTTGTCTTTCCATCCATCTCGCGCCCTTCTCTGCTGCATTAGCTAAAGTATGAAATTCCCAAACAGAGATGATTTTGAAACAATGTTCCCTTGCAAATTCTCGTGTCCTAGTGCCGACTTAAATATTTTCACTTGCATTTAGTTGGCTCATTAAGGCAGGCGATCGACCTCCTGCTGATTTCTTGATTGAGATGTATCATACAGAATTCAATGGACAGATGGAAAAGCGGCCGCCTTTGCTGTTTGCGCAGATCTATCGGTGAGGCCAATCTGAGATGGCGTTATAGCGTTAGCTAATTTCTGAAAAAAAAAAAAGTATATTCAGGAAGCGCTTACAATCCGTTCACATGGGTTTGAATTGGTGAAGGCAATGAATTCACTTGTACCTCAGAGAATCAGAAGTTTGGTCAATAATTCATTGGTTCTGCGCTTTGAATTATTGCTTTCTTACATTAACAGAGTACTAGGTTGCATCATCATGGTTCAAAAGATGAAGCTACATTAAAAGATGACGCAGGATCTGACGCAGTACCTGGATCTAGATGTTCCTGATAGTCAACGATCGATTATGGTACGAGATGACGTTGTTGGGCTACTCTTCCCAACAATATCCTATTATTTAACAAGCGATTTCCATTATTTGGTCCTCCCATCTCCAAATGCAACGTCAGTGGAAGAGAAAAAGAAAAAACTAATTTGAGGTTGGTCATCAAACACCTCCCAGATAAAGAATGGTAGCTGGCCATGACAATCCAAAGATTGTGTTCTGAGATTCTTGTACGATCCTATTGTGTAGAATGAATCATTAAGGTGTTTGAAACCTTTGCAGCCGCATTCGATTTCGATGAGCACGAATCTTACGTGGAGTTTATCTTGATCTCCGCCGTTGTCGTTGACCATCTCGATTGTCTGGAGTTCAGCCTGAGTGCCGGAATCGGAGTCTCTCCGTCACCCATCTCTGAGTTTCTGGCTCTACGACTTCATCGACGCCTACATCTACAAAATTTCACGTTTAGTTTTTTGTCACTTTGGTTGAGAGTTGGTGGGTGATTTTTTTTTTCCTTTCGTAGTTTTGACCTTTTTTTTCCCCTTTTTATAATAGAGGTGGTGAGAGATTTTTTTTATATATATATATATATATATATATATATATATATATTTTGCATGTCCGATCCTTTAAAGGCATATTGAAAACTATACTCTTAACAAAAGTTCTTCAAGACTAACATAATTTTGAACCTCTTGCACCCAAAGGATCATACAATTCAACATGATTTTCTTCTCAAATGAATTAACGAGATAAATGTGTATTTTACTTTTTAGAATAATTTCTTTTTATATGTCATATCTCTATCTCTCTTCTGCCTCTTTATAGAGCGCACAAGTCGAATCCCGTACTTATGTTATTAAATTTTTCATTTCTTAATTTTTTTGATTAGCTAGGCTGCATGCCTATTAATCATGTGATTATACCAACCCTCTTTTTTTTTTTTATGGTTGGTAGCGGTGACCTCAAATTTTTGACAGAACGAAATTAGCCTTAACGCGTGGCGAGCACGCACCATGAACAGCGCGTGAGCCCCCACATCCCAAGAAGGACAAATTGTCCTCATGTAACGACAATTCTTGCTTTTTTTGGTCAAAATGTAACCACAATTCACACTCATTAAAAAAAAATGGGGATACGAGTTAATAAGGACGTACACGAGGACGTTTCTATTTCTCTATTTCTATTTCAAATCTATTTTAAAAATAAATTTGAAATAGAAACCCGTTTGGCAATACAAATCTATTTTTTATTTCTGAAATAAAAATCCCAAAATCAAAAATAAAATTTTTTTATTTCTAATAAAAATAGAAAAATTTATTTCTGTTCTAGAAATTATTTCTAGAACAGAATGGTTGTCATGCGCGCCCTAAACGACTAAAAGACACCTTGGCGGTCGATTGTGGGGACACTGTTCTGTACTCTCCCTCCATTTAAAAAAGCAGAGTCTTGACAAAAAACGAAACTTTCTTTCTTAAGATCGCAAAAATCCCATTTTGTCTGCCCAGATCACATCCATTAGAGGCAGAGCGAGTCCCACGAACAACAGTGTCTCTTCTCCTCATCCTCCTCTCTTTTCATCACCATCGCCATCATCATTATCATCATCCTGACAAATCCGAGCTGAGAACCCTAATCCTAATCCAACCCATCGGACTCAAATCTCCACCCCCCGCCCCCGCCCCAGCCTTCTTCCTCTTTACCTTTTCGGGCATAGAATCTGGTCATCGTGGCGGTTAGGTGAAGAAATAGCGACAGGGGATACTGCTTCTTTCTTCTTCGTCTTCTTTCGGTTATCGCATTTTGGACCCCCATCTTGAGCTTCAATTTACTCCACCTTCACTTTCCTCCCCTTACCTCACCACGAAGAACTTCACCAGCGCCGAGATCGGTGCTGACCCATTTCTCCAAATCCACCCCAGACGGTGTGTTAGAGGCGAAGTTTCGTCCTTTGATGCGATACCCATATGCCCATCTTCGCTCTCGAGCTCCATAACCGACCCGGATTGCGAAAAGGCAGAGAGATTCACTGATGGCAGCTGAGAGAAAGTGGATGTTCACGCTCTTCTCAGCCACATTCCTCTCCCTCTTCCTCCTGCTCGTCTTCTCAATCTCCGCCTTCAGCTCGCCCAAGACTCTCCCTTCGATAATTCTCCGCGGACCGCACCACCCGCCTGCATTCGCTTACTACATATCCGGCGGGCGGGGCCAGAAGGACCGGATCCTCCGGCTGCTGCTCGCGGTGTACCACCCGCGGAACCGGTACTTGCTGCATCTCGGGAAGGAGGCCTCGGACGACGAGAGGAGCAAATTGGCGGCGGCGGTGGAGGCGGTGCCCGCGATTCGGAGCTTCGGCAATGTGGATGTGGTGGGCAACCCAGATCCCTTCACGTACATGGGATCGACGAATATTGCCGCCACGCTGCGGGCCGCGGCAATTTTGTTGAAGGTGGACAGCGGTTGGGATTGGTTCATCACTCTGAGCGCGTTCGATTACCCGCTGATCACGCAAGATGGTAAGCATTTTCGGAGAAAATATCCAGTTTTGTTTGTTTGTGTCCTGTCGTTAGAGAATATGTCGGATTTTGTGATAGAGTTCTTTTTTGGCCAGTATGCGAAAGAGTTGTTATTGGCGTCTCTTTGTATGTGATTTCATGATATTAGTTGAGCCAGATGCTGTGTTGGAAAAATTCTCTATTCCTGGGAAGTTCCATTTCTGGGTTTCTTCTTGATATGGAAAAACCATTTGCTGATTTGCGAGGGTAGATAAATTACGTTCCTTCACATGTCAATTATAAAACGAAAACGAGAAATTCTTAACCTCATTTGGTATGTTATTGATTAGGCAAACTGTTATTTTGGCCTGTCATTATAGGATCTGTTACATTTTCTCTCGGGGAGTAATCCTCTATGGACCAAGAGGTCTTTGGTATGCTAACCGGCACTTGAGAGATAATATCAAAGCAAATTTAATGTAGTCGGTATGAAACATATCTAGTGAGGGTCTATTTTACATGGTGCAACAAAAAGGGCTGGTTTCCTCGTTTTTGGCTTAGGTTGCTTTTGACTGGGATGTAAACCTGTGATTTCTGTAAGGCCAATGTTGATTTTCGCAACTAGTTGTCCAAATTGTAATTTTCTTTCTATCCTGAGAGTAAGCAGGAACTTTATTTTAGGGGATCTGACTCGTACAGCTGCAGGAGGCCCCTGCTTATTCCATTAGTTAGATTCCATGGTGTTGTTTATATCCTTTTGTGATCATTATATGTGTTTTATCTATTAGGTGCTCTGTGGTGTTTGAGCAATGCATTGCATGTAAATGATCCTCTCGGTATCATGTTTTACGTAATTATTGTCATATTACCTGGAGTCCACGACCTTTGCTTTAAGCAATCTAGAACATTATTGCCATATGGTTGCTTTCAGAGAGATCCAGTGATCCCCATTTGAGTTGGCTGATGTGGATCCACCATGATGGTATCATCAAGTCAGATTGAGCTGTTTTGGAGTGAGGGGCAATGTCCATCAAGAGTTTAGATTACTAATTTCCTTGCTAACATTTGCCTACTCCTTTTGCCCTCATATTCCTTCTTGAAACATGCTGAAATAGCTCCCAACAATTTCAAATGTTCTTCTGACTATTCCCAGCATTAACTACATAACGAACTCAGACCCAAATGCCAGTTAAACTTGCACAAGTATTTCTTGTTAGTGTTCACCTGGGGTGTGAAAGTGTAAGACCCAAGGATTGACCTGTCATCAGTATGGTTGTTTCGGTGCAGCATTACATCAGGTTTTCCGCCAAGATCTTTCTGTCGTGATTGGGCATAAAACCTGTACCAATATGTTTCAGCGCTGCCTGCCTTTTGGCCTGGTATTAACTTAATAAAATATGTGCATTTGATTTCATGGAGTTCTGGCATGGAGTTCGCTCATGCTAGAGTGGTGCATGCTAGAGAACATTCAAAGAAGATTCGGAAATTAGACCTTGAAATTATGTCATTTGATACTGTGATAGCACGCTTTTGTAGCGAATCAATCTAGTGCAAGATCCCAACCAAAAAAAAAAAAAATTCTAGTGCAAGAAGGCTTTAGTTTAGTTGTTGTCAATGGTGTTGTGGATGGGTATAGCCCAGGCTGCTATGATTCCAGTTGTCTACTCCTGAGACAAGAGACTGACCCTATTTATGTGCAAGATGTCTTTATTAGCTTAAAAGTTGCGAATGGCATTGTATTTTCATTTTGAGGGATTAGCCCTGATTTAAAGAGAGAAGAGCTAACTTTTGGGGGAGTGTGGGTGTAAACTCGAAATGAGAAACCTTTGGGATAAGTCTTGATCACCTCTTTCCTATGACACAGGAGATGTATGGACTTTGTCTGTGCATGTCCAGAAGTTGGTACATCTTGATGGCTACTATGTGCTCCGACTGTTGTGGTACATGTTGATGCTCTAACACATTCACTGAGTCTCACATAGAAAATTTAGTGCAGGATCTGCGCTGCATTCTGACTGCCCTCAGATTCTTTAGTTTCTTCCTTGTGATTTGCTTGACATACTTTCTTTGAATATTTTACCTATGACCTGGATACCTTTACTCCTGTCAAGATTCGTCTTCCCAAATCTCAATCTATATTATCAATTTTTTTGAACCCCAGCACCAGAAACTAATTAGTTGTTTAAGATCCTTCTCGAATTTGCCATCATGACAGGTGTCATTCGGTCTTTCACACTGTTCTAGCAATACCTAGGAATTTCTTTCTTTCATTTTCATTGCAGCTTGCTTATACTTACTTGGCAGCTAGGAAGTCCCTTGACCCTCTGGTTTCCCTTGCAGATCTTTCCCATGTTTTCTCCTCAGTTAGTAGGGATCTCAATTTTATTGATCACACCAGTGATCTTGGATGGAAAGAGTAATCTCTCTCTCTCTCTCTCACACACACACACACACACACACACACACACACACACACACACACACACACACACACACAACACACACGCAAGCTCTTCCAAGATGTTATTTTGGGAGGATTGTCTTAACATATCCCGATTGCGTTCTTATTCTGGTGCAGACACCAAAGGATCCAACCTATTGTGGTTGATCCTGGGATTTATTTAGCCAGGAGAACCCAAATTTTTCAAGCGACAGAGAAACGACCACCCCTGAAGCATTTAAAGTCTTCACCGGTAAGGATTTTTTCAACGGCCATCACCTATTAAAGTGTCAAGTCAGAAGCAGATTGCTCTCTAAGAAGACTCGTGTTGAGCATCTCTTGATAGGTGTAATAACTAGTGGTTGTGCCTCCATGCAGGTTCTCCTTGGGTCATGCTGAGCCGACCCTTTCTTGAATTTTGTGTCTTTGGTTGGGATAACTTGCCTCGGACCCTTCTTATGTACTTCAACAACGTGATGTTGTCGCAAGAAGCATATTTCCACTCGGTCATCTGCAATTCCCCAGAGTTCAAGAACACCACTGTAAACAGCGACTTGAGATTCATGATCTGGGACAATCCGCCTAAGATGGATCCCCTCTTTCTCAACAGTTCTGACTATGATCAGATGGTCCAAAGTGGGGCTGCTTTTGCTAGACAGTTCAAAAAGGATGATCCCGTTCTGGACATGGTCGATGCACATATCCTCAAACGTGGGCCCAGCCGAGCTGCCCCCGGACCTTGGTGCACGGGCCGCAAGGGCTGGTTGATGGATCAATGCTCTCAGTGGGTGACGTTAACGTGTTGAAACCTGGTCCACAGGCGAAGAAGCTTGAAGATTCCATCATGAATCTTGTTGATGACATGAAGTCACAGTTGAATCAGTGCAAGTGAAGCCATAGTAGAGTTCAAAGAAGGAATGAATCATTTCCGCGACAGTGGTGCAGTCACATAGGCGGTGTAAAAGGGTAGCTGTCAGTGGACATACATTCTTTCAGATTGAATGAAACCGATTCTTTTGAGGGTTCCTCTCATGATCACATCACGGGGTCCGTTCTGTGGATATAGGATGGGGCGGAGAAGGTGAAACAGAGCAAAGTCACTTCAAAGCGTGGGGCTGGCAATTTGTTTGGGGAAAGGAGATTGCATGGTGAGCCTCTCTATTAGGGAAGAGGATCTCTTCTCTCTCGGCTTGCAATTTGCATGCTCTTTTTCTGCATATTTATTATGTGGGTTCTGCCTCTGCTTGTCATTGATCACAGTTTTATTGGAGGGAAGTGCATTCTTTAACTGCTGCTGCTGCTCGCTCTCTCTCTCTCTCTCTCTCTCTCATATATTTTTTGAAAACTGAATCAGGAAACAAGAGCTACTGAAAAGAAACAGTTCAGGTCATTGACTTTTTCTTCAAAACACTAAAATCAGGTTCCCAGATGCTGAGTTGCTTTCTATTAGAATGTCCATTGAAATCTCGAACAAATGATGTTGGATAATTTCGATACCCCATCTCACATACCAATCGGACTGAGGATGACATGTGGTATTGACAAAAGGGCGACCTCTCATGCGACCTCCTAACAACTTTTTCAGTCATGTTATAGAAGAATTAAGTAGTCTTATGAAATGTCTAATTTTCCTTCTAATGGCATTTCTTTATTGTAAAATTTGATAGACTCGATTCGAATCGCTTTTCGGCAGGAACGATAGCGTTTCGTGGTTCTTTATTCGGTTTGCACTCTAAATTCTCTCTGTTTTTTTTTTCCTGATTCTTGAAAAGGGGATGTTTGTCTCTCAAAGATGGTTAGGATGTTTATTCTTGTCGAATGATTAATATTTAAGAAGATGACAATGATTCTATTTTAATAATTGGTTATAGATCATATGGGAAAGACAATGCATGGAAAATGGCAGGATTTTCACCATTGAAGTGGGGAACGCGTTTAGTAAGCATACATAAGGCAATGGTGCATGTTTAGTTGGTCGATTTACGTAAGTTGTGAATAGGGTATCTACGACAACCCAGACCTGCTATATACAGAGGAATGGGCTAGTGCAACGCCTTGGCAATGCGTGAGCGAGGCTAAGCGCATATCTTCTGTCCCATGTCGTCTGGAGGAGTTCTGAGCTAATTGATAAGGTTTGGGATTCTTTTCTTTATGTAATGTGTTTTAAAGCCTTGAGAGCCAATGAGCGCAAAGCGGATAATATTACATAGTGATATCTCCTGAGTCCTTACAGAATAGTTTACCTAACCAGAATGATTAGATATTCTAAATACACAATATGTTATATAGATGTCAATTTAATCTTAATTTTTTTTTAAAATTTGATCGATTTAATTGTATGATTGCTAATGCGGTCCTTGCGGCAAGTTTTGGCAGAAAATCGCTTGGACGATTTTTTTCCATTTCTTTTAAAAGAATTGCTGAATTGTTTCCTTTTCCTATTTATATTTTCATTTTCCTCCACCGGTTGTTGACGCCTTGATGATGGCTACGACAGTCGAAGAGACATCGAGAAAAAGAAAAATAGAGAAGGAAGGAAAAAGAAAAAAATAAGAAAAATTATAAAAAATTATAAAAATTATTCACGTCAATATTTATCTGCACTCTGTCGTTTAGGACGGCCAGAGTGTTGATTTTGTTTTTGTTTTTGTTTTTTTATGAATCATTTGTAGAATTAGGGTACTTTTATGTTCGTGGGTTTCAATGGGATGTGGTGGTCTGGCTTTCCGTCAAGAACTGACCGGACAACAAGCTACGCCGGACGTTGCTACCTGAATCCGGGCAACGGTCGCCTCTTCCCCCCCGCCGCATCACGATTTTCGAGCGCAAGCGACAGACATTCTCTCTACTTTCTCCTTCTTCAGCCATCGATCCCCATTTTGTTTCCTCTCTCTCTCTCTCTCTCTCTCTCTCTCTCACATGGACCGTGGTCGTTTTCTCGGGCGTTCGTCAACACAAGCCCGCTTCTTCTTCGCTCCTGCTTCACCCACTTCCTCTGTCAGAGCGCTCACTCCTCCTTCACCTCCTCAAGCTCCAACGGACCCTTCTCAAATCCGGCTAAAGTCCCCGTCCACCCACTATCTCGGCTTCAGCAGATTGATTCGCAGCAGCAGCAGCTCAGGGCATACCCACGCGGCTCTGGGCGTCAGCGATGATGACCCACGTTCGGATAGGATCTCCCGCGACGCGGATGAGCTCGTAAAGATCTTGTCGAGCGCTGGCTCCGGTTCCTCCATCGAGTCGTCCCTGGATGGCGCTGCGGTCGCGGTAATCTCGCCGACCCTGGTTGCGGAGGTTCTGAAGAGGCTGAGAAATGCAGGTGCTCTCGCGCTCTCGTTCTTCAGATGGGCTGAGAAAAGGAGAGGGTTTCAGTATAGCGCTGAGAGCTACCATGCTCTGATCGAAGCTCTAGGAAAGATCAAGCAGTTCAACTTGGTGTGGAAAGTAGTCGATGAGATGAAGCGGAGAGGGTTATTGACTAAAGAGACCTTTGGGTTGATCTCGCGCAGATACGCGAGAGCCAGGAAGGTCAAAGAAGCGGTCGACGCCTTTGAGAGGATGCAGAAGTTTGGATTGAGCTTAGATTCGTCTGATTTCAATAGGTTGGTCGATACTTTGTGCAAGTCGAGAAATGTGGTGAAAGCACAGGAGGTGTTTGATAAAATGAAGGGGCGGTTCAAGTTGGATCTCAAGTCGTACAGTATTCTACTGGAAGGTTGGGGTCAAGAAATGAACTTTTTGAGGATGATGGAAGTTTACAGGGAGATGAAGGATGAGGGGTTTGAGCTGGATGTCGTGGCTTACGGGATTATGATCAATGCGCATTGCAAGATTAAGAAGTACGATGAGGCCATAGAGTTGTATCATGAAATGCTAGCCAAGAACTGCAAGCCTACTCCTCATATATTTTGCACTTTAGTTAATGGATTGGGGTCTGAGAAGAGGTTAAGTGAAGCAGTGAAATTTTTTGAGCAATCCAAGGCTTTTGGGTTTGCTCCGGAGGCTCCAACTTACAATGCTTTGGTGGGCGCTTATTGCTGGTCGATGCGGATGGATGATGCTTATAGAGTTCTGGATGAGATGAGAAAATGTGGTGTTGGACCAAACTCCAGGACTTATGACATAATTCTTCACCACTTGGTAAAAGCTAGGAGATCGAAAGAAGCTTACTCGGTCTTCCAGAAGATGAGCAATGAGCCAGGATGTGAACCAGCTCTGAGTACATATGAGATCATAGTGAGGATGTTTTGCAATGAGGACAGGACGGATATGGCATTGAGAGTTTGGAAACAAATGAAGGACAAGGGAGTCCTTCCTGGAATGCACATGTTCTCTACCGTGATTGCCAGCCTTTGCCATGAAAATAAATTGGATGATGCTTGCAAGTACTTTCAGGAGATGATGGACGTGGGTATTCGTCCTCCGGCTAATACGTTTAGCAAGTTGAAGCAATGCCTCCTGGATGAGGGACGGAAGGATGATATTCTGAATTTTTCTAGGAAGATTGACAAATTGAGGAAAACACCGCTCGTCACATTGTAATACGCCAGAAGATTCTGGCCTCATGACAATACCTTGGGTTGTTAATTTTCTGGCCTTAAGGTATATTGGCTCTGGCAGCCTCTGTCGGATGCATGTGCAACTGTGTGAGTAGCTTAAGGACTGACAGCGGTACTGGAAAGCCCATTTTGTAAGCAAGGACTTGAGCTAGGATCAGGTGGGATATGGATGGAAATGCTAACTTCAGTCACTTGCTCGCGCTTCTCTGTCGATCATTACTAATTTTCTCATCCTCTTCGCCCTTCTCCATCTCCACCTTTACCATTCCCAAACACAGCACGTCTTCTTTAGCTGCTTCATTGTTATGGCGTTGCCTTCTGCTAGGCATGGGGAGAAGGACCAGAACCTCCCAGTTAATCCCTACTTCATATTTGTAACCTAAAGTCTCGTCTTGTCACTGATGCTCTGAGCGCGTTTGATTACCCATTGATCACGCGGCACGCCAGATGGTAAGCAATTTCAGGAAAAAAGCCAATTATGTTTGCTTGTGTTCTGTGTTTAGGGAAAATGTTGGATTTAGTGACATTGTTCGTTTGTGGTCAGTTTGTGAAAGGGTGGTTATTGGCGTCTCATTGTCTGTGATTTCATGATATTGGTGGAACCACATGCTGTGTTGGAAAAATTTTCTATTACAGAGGGAAGTTCCTTTTCTGGGTCATTTCTTGATATGGGAAAACCGATTGCTGACTTGTGAGGGTTGAAAACTTACTTGCCTTAACATGTCAATTGTAGAAAAATGGTTAATTCTTCCCCTCCTTTGGTCTGTTTTGATGAGGCAAACTGTTATTTTGGCCTGTTGGTATATGATCTGTTACATGTTCTGTCGATGAGTAATCCTCCATGGACCAAGAGGTCTTTGGTATGCTAACCTGCACTCGAGAGATGATATCAAAAGCTAATTTGATGTATTCGGTATCTAAAACTCTGATGAGGGCCTTATTCTACATGACCAAACAGGAAGAGCTGGTTTTCTCGTTTTTGGCTTAGGTTGCCTATGAATGAGATATAAACCTGTGGTCTTTGTAAGGCTGTTGTTGATTATCGCAACTAGTTGCCCAAAATGTACTTTTCTCTCTATCCTAAGAGTAAGCAGGAAGTGGATATTAGGGGACCTGACTGGTATAGTTGTAGGCCCCTGCTTATTCCTTAACTTAAAGACCATGGTGTTGTATTTGTGAGCCTTTTTTTTTTTTTTGTGTGTGTGTTTTATCTAATTGTTGCTCTGTGGTGTTTGAGCAATGCATGACATGAACATGATCATCTTGGTATCATGCTTTACGTAATTCTTATCATACTACCGGGAGTCCATGACTTTTGCTTATTCCTGCCATGTTGTTGTTTTCAGAGAGATCCAATGATCCCAATTTGAGTTTATTGATGTGGATCCACTGTGATGGTACCATTAAGTCAGATTGAACTGTTGTTGAGTGAGAACCAATGTCCATCAAGAATTTAGACTTCTAATTTCCTTGCTAAATCTGCTTACTCCTTATACCACTCGTATCCCCTGTAGAAATACACTGAAGTATCTTAAAAAAATTACCCTGACTATGCTCAGCATTAACTACATCATACTCAGACTTAAATGCAGTTAAGCTTGCACAAGCATTTCTTGTCAGTGTTCACCTGGGGTGTGAAAGTGGAAGGCGAGAATCGACCTCCTTGTCAGTATGGTTGTTTTGGTGCAGCGTTGGATCAGGTTTTCTGCCAGATCTATCTGATATGATTGGGCAATATAACTGTGCTTAGATATTTCATCGCTGCCTGCCTTTTGGCCTAGTATTAACTTGGTCAAATTGGGGCATTTGATTTTTTGGAGTTCTCTCATGCCAAAGTGGTGCACGCTAGATAACATTCATAGAAGATTCAGAATTAGACCTTGGAATTGTGTCATTTTGATACTGTGATAGCACGCTAATATATCGAACTCCAATCTAGTGCTACAAGGCTTTTGGTCGTTGTCGATGGTGTTGTTGACTAGTGTAACCCAGGCTACTATAATTCCAGTTGTCTACCCCTGAGTAGAGAGACCGACCCAATTTATATGCAAGGGTGACTCATCTAATGAGATGGCTATAACGACTTACAAGTTGTGAGGGGCCTTGTATTTTCACTTCGAAGAATTAGTCCTGATTGAAGGGCTAATTTTTGGAGGTGTGCAGAGGTGAACACGAAGTGAAAAAAACTTGGGGATAAGTCATGATCACCTTTTTTTTTTTACACAGGAGATGTATGGTCTTTATTTGTGCATGTGCAGAAGCTGGTACATCTAGATGGCTACTATGTGCTTTGCCTGTTACGGTACATCTTGATGGGCTAAGATGTTCTCTCAGTTCACATAGAAAATTTACTGCAGGATCTTCCCCTTCATGCTGGCTGCCCTCAGATTCTGTAGTTTCTTCCTTGTGCTTTGCTTGACACACTCTCTTCAAATGTTTTACCTGTGACCTGGATACTTCTCTCCTGTCAAGTTTCATTTACCTCTGTCGGGATTCATATTCTCAATCTTTTTTGAACTCCAATACCGGAAACTAATTAGTACTTTAAGATGTGCCATTTGGTCTTTCACACTGTTCAAGCGATACATCGGCATTTCTTGTCAATCATTTTCATTGCAGCTTGCTTATACTTATTTGGCAGCTGGCCTTGATCCTCTGGTTTCCTTTGCGGATGTCTCCTATGTTTTCTCCTTGGTTAGCAGGGATCTCAATTTTATTGATCACGCCAGTGGTCTTGGATGGAAAGTGTATCTCCTCTCTCTCTCTCTCTCTCTCTCTCTCACACACGCGCGCACACACACACACACACAAATGAAAAAAACAAGGGGAAAAAAAACGCTCTTTCAAGATGTTTTGGGAGGATTGTCTTAATATTATATCCTGATTGTGTCTTATTCTGGTGCAGACCGCAAAAAATCCATCCTGTGTGGTTGATCCAGGACCTTATTTAGCCAGGAGAACCCAAATATTTCAAGTGACAGAAACGATCAGCCGCCGAAGCATTTATAGTCTTCATGGGTGAATATTTTTTCAATGGTTATCACCTATTAAAGTAGCAAGGCAGAAGCAGATTGGTCTACAAGCAGACTCATGTTGAGCATCTCATGATAGGTATATTAACTCGTATCTGTGCCTCCATGCAGGTTCTCCTTGGGTCATGTTGAGCCAACCCTATCTTGAAGTACGTGTTTTTGGTTGGGATAACGTGCCCCTATAATGAGAATATCCCTTCTATACGTTATTCTATTGATATCCGCGTATAGATACATTGACTTTACACCGAACCTTTAACAATGTGATGTCGCAAGAAGCATATTGTCACTAGATCATCTGCAATTCCCCGAGTTCAAGAGCACCGCCGTGAACAGCGATTTGAGATTCATGATCTGGGACAATCCACCTAAGATGGATCCCCTCTTTCTAAGCTGTCCCGACCATGATCAGATGGTCCAAAGTTGGGCTGCTTTCACATAACAGTAGAAGGATGATGCTGTTCTGGATATGGTCGATGCACATATTCTCAGCTGGGCTGCCCCCGGAACTTGGTGCAGATTGATAGGCCAAGCGACGGGATATTCGAAATACACATCTATAGCCGGCCATTATCACTTGGTGCACACTTTGCGGTCCGGCGTGCATCAAATACACGAAGATCCGAAGTTACGGAAGTTCCATCTTCTATCGGTGCAGATATACATGCGTCAAAGGCGATAATGTATAGAACACTAAGAACTCACAAAAGAAGCAAAGTTATGAAGACGACGAATAAAAGCCAGGTCCTTTCCAGCCATTCCACGCCAAAAACGACGTGGGCCGTGATCACAAACACATCTGCTTCCAAATCAGGACTTGAATTGGTATGTACCCAATTATAAACTTCCAAAAAAGACCTATAATTTATAAAAAAGACGAATGCATCAGTATGGCTAGGGTTTGTGCGATTTCAATTTATCGCCATGGCCGCCCATCTTAATATGGAAGCAGATCTGGTGGATGCTTCGGCTTGCGGTTTTGACACGCGTGCCGCTGACTTTAATCTGCATGCCTTCGAGCTGTGAAGACTTCGAGCCGGAAATGCCTGGAATAATGCACTTGCGTTAGAACTTACGTAGCGTGTGCGATTGCATGATTCTCCCTTGATTGAAACAGCAAAAGCGAGAAAACTGTCTATTGGCATATTATCTTGCAAAAAAAAAAAACTTTTTTTTCCAGCTTACCTATTTTAGCTATAACTGGAGCCGACGTCCCCTTTGAAGATGGAAGGGGAAGCGAAGCTGTTTCTAAGGATGGCATGGAAGATGGTATCGAAGGCGTAGGCGTACGGGAAGCTGGTTTTGGACCCGAATATGATGGCGGAGGCGGATACTGAACTGGGTATGGATATGGATATGGATATGGGTATGGATACGGATAAGGATGCTGCAGCGGCGGCGGCGGAGCGCCGCCTCCGGTCTCTGGTATGGAGTGACGAGCACCCATCTTCTTCACTTCAATCACCAACATGTGGAAATAACCAAGGAGCTCTTGCCAACGAAGGGCGAGTTGTGGATGCATAGTCTTGTATTTCTTGATATCTCTTCTTTTATAAAGCAACTACACAACTTATTACATGGTAGTTTCCATTGATATTGAATGCAAATATTGGATTTTATTCGATAATAAAGTTTCGGAGATTTTGTTCTCGTGAAGGAGCATCCAGTTTTCATTTGCAAGATATTCTCTCCAAGCATAAAATAGATTTTTTACCAAAATATTACTGTTTTAAATCAATTAATATAAATAAGCACGTTTAATAACAATATTTAGTTTTGACTTAAGGGGTTCAATTTAAGTAAAAGAATCACTTAGTTTCACTAAAAAAAAGGTTGGGTTAAATCATGGGTCCCACTAGCATGACTGTGTAACACTTGGGGTTGAAATTCCATCGTAATATTGTTATACTATCAGCTTCTCACATTCTATATGCACATTACATGACACCCGAATAAATAGAGTGAAAACCGTTCTGCTCCGTTCATTCGGGCAAAGTTTGTGCACATTGAAAATAAACTGAATTGATTGTTTGATACTTCTTTATATAACAAAAAGAATTCAAAGACACTTTCTTCCTCAAATTTGGCTAAAAAGATTTGTGTCCATGGTTGATATGGGATAAATGGAATATATATATATATATATATATATATATATATATATATATATATATAAAATTGAGTAAAAGATGAAATGGTAATTTCAATGGACCATCAGATAAACGTGTTTTTCCCCTTAGATTTCTCTTTAATTGTAATTTCCTCTTAAATATTTCCGTACAGTTTAAATTTGTTCCCTAAAGTAATCTAGATTATGCTTATCTTCTTTTGATTTTATTTCTTTTTTACACATACATTATATGAGCTCTCTTTTGCCAGTATTAACAAAAGGAAACCATCTTTGTATTTGGATTGTGATTTAAACCAAAAGTTAACAAAAAAAAAAGTCCTAAATTTATTGCATTTGTACTAATTCAGTCATAATCCTTTGAATTTGGCCAATTTAGTCGTAAACATTTTAATAATTTTTCAGTGTAGTCCGTTTGGCCAATTTTGGTTAGAAATTGATGACATGGATGTTGCAACACCAACGTGAAAATTTTTGAATTTTTTTCATTTGTTTGAATTTTTTTTTCTTTTATTTTTTAGATTATTAGGGGCTGGTGGGGACGGCCAACCACTGGTTGAGGCCCAGCAACCCCTGTTGGCCACTAGACAAGGGCTATGACCCTCGCTCATAGCTGGATGAGGCGGTTCTTGTTAGTTGCGACATGGGCTCGTTGCCCTCACTCACAATTGGGTGAGGGTTGAGCCCCTCAACCAACTCCGAGCAAAGGTTGCGAGCCCTTGCCTAGTGGTTAGCACTGAGCGGGGGTCGTCAGCCAATGCCGCTATTGGCGAGGACTCGCAACCCTTGCCTAGTGCCGGTGAGAACTTGCAAGGCCTCGCCCAACGGCTAGCGAGGGCTCACATGCCCTTACTCGATGGTTGGCAGGGGTCATTGAGCGTCGGCTGGCCCTTAACAGTTAAAAAAGAAAAAAAGTTAATAAAGTTTTTCAGAAAATTAAAAAAAGAATAAAAATCTTTAAAAAAATTCACTTTGGTGTCAGCTGTGTCACATTGGACAACTGGCATTGGTAAATTGTTAAAAATTTTATGATTAAATTTCCTAAATTGAAAAGTTTGGAATTGAATTGACGCGAGTGCAATAGGTCTCTATATCTTTTTGTTTTTGTCAAAAGATACTCTATGTCTTGCACATATGTAAAATTAGCATAAATTTCGCCTGACTTGGAATTTCAGTTTTCAGGTTTGAGAACTCCCACAAGTAATTTATACAAACAACAGTCACTAATCTCCAGATTTTTTCCCCAACCCACATTCTCTACACTCTGTTTTTCTCAAAGGAGGGCTCTTTCAATCTTATTATCTATTGGGGGTATTTTGTGCCAGGTCAGCTTCTATATGCCCTTTTCTTAATTTCTCAATTTTTAGTATCTCAGTCAATCAAGAGAAATGTTAAGATTTGCCTTTTTGATAGCACAAAAAGATTTTCTAGAAAAAGTTGATTACTCAACTAAAATATCGTATCGATATAGATTCGATATCTAATAATATATTGACAATAATACTATCCTTGATATAATTAGCATAATCGTCGATTACTCGACTAAAATATTATAATTGGGTAATATTGGAGCTTTTAGGGATATCAATATTAATGAGATGAGATACTTAAAGATGATAATGCAATACACAAGAAGTGATCATAGATTTTGAACCATTTTAATTGTTCATGTTGTTTTTGTTGTGAATTCGAGCGAACCATTTATCAAACTTGTTAAGTTTATGTATGCGTATGTCATACAGCCACTGTTATTAGTTAAAGGATATTTACGCGCTTCCCTTTCTAAGAAAGGTAGTTTAAGTCTAACTCTCAATTTATTATGCAATGAATACTAATACTACATTATACTATTTACCATTACTTGTAAAGTTTCTTTTGGGCCAAAAGAAAATCGTATTTATTGCTCGAAAGGATACATGAGAAGCACAAAGACTTCGTAGTAAAGTAAAATAGAAGGAGAGCAAAGCCCAAATTACTGCAAAACAAAACCAAATCTAGAAAACAAAAGAGGATCCACTGAGTACGAGCAGAGTTAAGTATACACTTGTTCCATTGGAATGGATCTGTCGTAGGTATGTTAAGCAAAATAATCGGCGGCCAATCACTGGATCATGTATCGCGATGTGCAGACTCCATAAATTTGTTCTCAAATAAATTCAGTGTTGCGAATTGGTGGTACGCCTAGGTTCGACTTCCTTTCCACTATCGTCATACGGGGACAACCAAACCAGGTTGAATAAACATAGATTTAACATTTGGAAAAGCAAATCTTTGTGGTTCAGTGAAATAAAAGGGCTCCTACGATCACTATGTGAACAATTGTTGGTGTTTGTTTGTAAAACAAATAAATAAGGCATTTTTCTTATCCTACATAAGAGGGATAAGAGAGTGCAAGACACTTTAAATATGAAAAGGTTATTGTAGCCTCTTAAATGGAGAAATGGATACGTGGGCTAGGTCTCACCATACCGCGTGAAGATGCGCAAATAATTGCGCGATTTTTATTTATTTTTATTTTTTGTTGATGTTGAAGTTCAAAATTTATTATTCTATAATTTTATTTCATTAATTTTTATTTATGATTGTTCGGACATGAACAGTTGTGTTTGAATGACGGTTTTCACATGTAAATAGTCATGTCTGAATTGTGATTTTTCAGATATGAACGGTTGTGTCCGAATGTCGATTTTCAAACACGAATAGTCATGTTCAAATTGTAACTTTTCGGACATGAACGGGTAAGTTTGTATGGGCATTTCGAATACTAAGAGGTGTGTTCTATTCGTATTATAAAATGGACAATTCTGTTCATTTTTAGGAGTTACTTCATTTTTTTTCGTTTTTCCTTCAAAAGAGAGAGAGCCATCTTTCCATTGTTTCCCATAGAGCTTTAGTAGATTTACTTGAATTGTTATCTAATATTCTCAGCGTGGCTTTGTTATATCCCGAAGGGAATTTACCAGAAACCTATACCTATTTGGTGGGGCAAATTAATTCTAAAGAGAGTGATTACACGCCTCAAAGTCTGACTATTCCTCTGATATTTTCCCAACAACAATTGCCTTCGATTTTAATTGATTGAGATACTAAATTCAAAGACAAATGAGAACCACATGGATGGTTTTATTTTTTTAGCCCTAAACCACATAGATGTTTGTGTTTACAAGGCACAAAGTGACCTCATTAGGCATGTAAGACAGAAAGTGCCTTTTTTTTTTTCCATTACAAAGAGTGTGGTTTTGGGTAAAAGCTCATCGTATCGAAGGGTCAATTTTTCTTGATCTCGTTATATACAATATTATGAATACCCCGTAATATCATTGGAACAAGAACGGGATCGAGTTCATCTCATCACACAGACATCCGTTCCTGCAGTCCGAACACGTAGTTCAATTATACGTGGAAGGAGGCTCGATTTTCACCACATTTTACTTGTAAAATTGGTGGAAAATGACCGGTCTAGACTGGAGAAGTTGAGTATTTTGTTAATTAAAAAAAGCTTACGTACACACAACCCCCAACTAACTCTGCGTATAGCTGGCCCCCTTGGCCTTCAATGATTGATCAAAATCAGATGTCGTAACGCCAATTTAATGAACCCCTTTTCAAGTTAGGACATAGTCAAAAACCAGGCATTTAATTAAGAAATCGACCTCGCTTGATGGTCAAAAACCAGCCGTTCAATTAAAAAATCGACCTCTCTTGGTTGCCAAGATTCCTGAGGTTACGTCCAATTGATGGAAGTGGTCTCGGCAAATTCGCACCACAATGAACACAAAAAAAAAAAAAATTCTAATTTTGACGTAATTTACAATAAATGTGCAAGATAAATAATGTTGATTTTTTTTCCTCGTCTTTTGATTTCCCAATTTTTTTAAGGTTCTATTCTGTGGCCTCATGCCGGAGAGGTTCGTGGTCTCTTCCTCTCCTTTGACCAACGCGTGGCCATTATTCAAACAACTTTTGTTTGGTTACAGTTTGATTCGTGTGCGTCCGTCACTGGTACAGAGTTGTCATCCTCTTTGTCTTAGCGTTGATCGGGTCACATCCAATGGAGGGCACTAGAGAAATGATTAATTCCGATCATATCACACAATCTACGCAATGAAAATCAGTCATCCCGGAAGCTGCTTTCAACTGGGACAACTATTCAAACAGTCCTTAAATTATTGTATGGCAATCAATTCATCCATAAATTATTTTATTATGCTAATTTAGTCATAAACCTTCTTGAAGGGTTGCTAATTGCTTGGATATGGGAAAGCGTTGCGTTGTCACCAAGATCTAGGCCAACAAGCCCTCGTTGGGCGCAGGCGAGGCCTCACCTAGGGTTGGCAAGAGTTGTCAAGCATTGGGAAGGCCCGGGTGACCTCTGTTGGCCCTTCCAAGTGGCCATCGGGAAGGGCTTGGCCCCATTTGTTCATTTGACTTTGGTTTAAAAAAACATTTTTTTAGCTTTTTCTTAATCTAATTTAGTTTTTTGACCCAAAAAAAAATCTAATTTATTTTACTTTTTCCTATTTTTTGAATTTTCTTGAAAAGATAAATTAAAAATTAAAGAAATGTTAAAATATTATGTGGATAATCCATGTCAGGCATTGGTTGTACCACTTAGAATGGCCGACGCTCACATTAGCGATTTCCATTCAAAATTGACTGGATGAACTCAATTGAAAAAATATGAAAATGTGTATGACTCAATTAACAAATTAAAGGACTTATGATTGAATTAGCAAAAATACAATAAATATATGAGTTTTAGCCAATTTTCCCATTGATTTTGTGGGCGCTTTTAAAAGATAGCATCTTAAACCCTTTGACCTCATGTCGGCGATTTATATCTAAAATTGATCAGAAGAATCACATTGGCATATCGTTAAAAGGTTCAACCAAATTGACCAAATCAAAAGGTTTATAATTGAATTGGCATTTGGCTGCCGTACAACAAGTTTATGATTTTTTCGATAATTTTTCCAATTAAATAATCGAGCTTGAGAGACTTGTGAGCCAAATCGAGTTTTTATGAATTTTTTTCACATTAGATTAAATACATGTAAAATTTCCTCAAAATTACACGATATACCCACATCATTATTTAAGCTTTCTCAAAATTTCTCGAGCTCTACTTCCTTCATAAGTTTATCGTCGTTGAGTCAAGCTCGAGCATAAATTCCAATACCCGATCGAGCTCGAGTCGAGCTTTGAACATCAAAACATGCGAATCGAATCGGGCTCAAGATTGGCACCGCATCGGCTCTCGATTCCGGTTGGACGACATTCCCCGGCAGCAAAGCAAGCGGCTCGATCGACAGCCAGGTGCCCATCAATCATCCCACATACCGTGATAAAAAAAACCCCAAAACATGACAATTATTATATTTGTTAAGGGTAGCTTTCGTTCGGCTCATGAAGAAACCCGTGTGTCGGGCGAGACGGAAGCCCCCACTTGTACGGCACGATATTTCGGAGAACGGCGAGGTTTTCATTTGGAGACAGTTCATCCTACGTTGTCTCTATTATTACCATCTTTCTGCGTGTAACTTGCGTCCCAGTTCACCATCATTTATATATATATATATGTGTGTGTGTGTGAGAGAGAGAGAGAGAGAGAGAGAGAGAGAGAGAGCCAATTCACTCCAGGCCTTCCATCGACTTCTTCCTCGGCCACCCCTCTCTTTAGAGCTAAGCTTGTTCTGTATATCAGTTCTTTGCTCTTGAGAAACAAGAAGTAAAGAAGATGGGAGTGCTGGATCGTCTCTCTGACATCTTCGACTTCGATGTCGCCAAGCCACGGAAGAAACGCAAGCCCATGCAGGTTTCTTTCCTTCCTTGTTCTCTCACCCCACTCCCTCTCTTGCTTTGCATTTCGATGGATCTCTTGGTTTTGGTTACTTCTTGAGTATGCTGTTGTTCAAGGTCTTGAACGCCGCTCTCTCTCTCTGTCTCTCTCTCTCTTCCTTGGATCACTTCCGTCGTCTTTTCTCTAACTGTAGCCAGCGTCGTTGTTGTGAATTCTCAGACAGTTGACATCAAGGTGAAGATGGACTGCGACGGCTGCGAAAGGAAAGTACGGAACTCTGTTTCGTCCATGAAAGGTTTCTCTCTTTCCCTGCTCATATGCATACCATTTATCACCATGAGTAGAGCATGTGGATGTATGTGTGCATTATGTTAGAAAAATTTTATATTAAAAAATTGATGTGATGTAAAACAGTGAGTATATTTTAGTTGATCCATAATTCATTGGCTTCCTTCTTGGGGATTTTCTCCGACAAAGGTATTGGACTTATGCGTCACAGTAACGATTAAGATGATGTCGTAACACCGTATCAAGATATTGTGTCCTATCCATTTATCTTGGACAAAATTTCCTACCGTGGGAGGCCACAGTCACTCAGACGATGTTGTAGTATTAGTTCTGTAAATCCGTGATAAACCTCCGTCACATCCAAGTCCACTTCCATGTCTTCATATCACCTCCGTTTCTTTCTTTACATATCATCCGCGCCACGAAAAGAAAAACAAATCCTAAACTTTCGCTGAATAATCAAGCCGATTTCCTCTTGTTCATAGGTGTGAAATCGGTGGAAGTGAACAGGAAACAAAGCAAGGTAAGCGTGACTGGCTACGTCGAAGCGGGCAAGGTACTGAAGAAGGTGAAGAGCACGGGGAAGAGGGCGGAGCTGTGGCCATACGTGCCGTACAACCTGGTGGCATATCCGTACGCGCCTCAGGCCTACGACAAGAAAGCGCCCTCCGGCTACGTCAAGAACGTGCCCCAAGCCCCTCTCAAACCCTGGCGCCCCCGACGAGCACTTCACCACCCTCTTCAGCGACGAGAACCCTAATGCATGTTCCATCATGTGAGCAACATACGAAACAAAAGAAAATATAGAAGAGAAAGATTAGTGCGGCTATGTACTTTTTTTTTGTCCATGTACAAAAGGTTCCTTTGGCTTGTGAGTGACTTCCTGTTGTAGTTCGAAGTTTGTCAGTTTAGGTTTTAGGAGCTCATGTCTCGAGGTCTTTAATAGGTTTCTTTGATGTAATCTTGTGTTGTTTTGGTACCATTCCATGGTTTCTAGCGATGGAGGACAGATCCGTATCAATCTTAATTTTTCTAAATCTTGAATCGGGACAGACATACCAGACGAAGTTTAAACGCTAGTTTGCTTTCATTCGTGATAAATTATATGCGACGGAAGTTTCACAGAATTTTGCATTGCTTCATGAGTGAAGTACAAAAAAAAAAGTTGACGTGACTGACGTTAATGGAGATATTAGAGAGGGATCTTAGCATGGATCCGCTGAGCTACTGTTGATGGAGTTGCTGAGAGTCGAGCTACGTATAATACAGACTCGAGCTACGTTTGGAAGAGACACATGCTGAACATAAAAATTAGAAATTCAGGGATTCGATATAAAATATGAAAATATATGGACGAGAAGTGGAGTTTTTTTTCCAAAATAGGACATGAAAATTTGAACATGGAGATACTTATGAAAACATAGGCTCTCTTACCAATAAAATTTTATTTCAATTTTTAAAAAAAATGATGATTTGTATCGCTTGAAATATTAGTCAAATTTTATTTATTTTTGACTATCGACGATAATTTATGTCTAAATATTATCATGAATGAAGAAAATATTTTTCTCTGGTTCATTTTTCCAAGCCATACGAAAGGTCATTTTTAGGAAAAAATATTTTTTTTTTTCAGATCATTTATTTTTCATTAAACGAACGCACCCAAAGTTTAGAGTATAAAGAAATTAATCGTGGAGATACTAGAGCTATAGACACGACAGTCCTTCTTGTTCATGAAGAAATTGACTCGACATATCTCTCTCGTGATTATATAGTCATACAATTAATCAGTTCCCCCAATCAACAACTGAATTAGCGTAGTCATCTAAAACATTGATCGCATAAAACCTACATGATCGATCTCTTCACAATCCGTGAACGTACTTGCAAAAATTTAGTTATTCGGCGTGTCTTTTTCGAAAACCAAACAGTGCGATTTTCGACTGATCATCAAGGCAATCTTTGTGTGTCATTCCCAAAGGACTAAAACAATACAAAACAAATAAATTTTGTACCAAAATTGGGAAAAACGTGGAAGCCCGAACAGAGAGGGTTTTCCAGAAATGGCAACACCATCACCTTCTGTCCATCATGTTGTAAAATGCACTTGATTTGATTCAATGGTGATTAGCTTCTAGCCCAATACGAGTCAAGCATTCTTAATTCAGCCATGCGTGGAAGAGAGGACTAAAGTAATTGGATTGGATAGCAACTTTAGCAATCCTTTTCGAATGGTGCATCAATTGATGTCCATGTGTTGCCACGTAGCTTATATGTTGCACATGATTGCCCCAATTCAATAGGTGCAAAAATCGCCTTATGACGAAACCAATCGATTAAATTAATTACATGGGTATTTATCCTTAAAGAGTGGTTGAGCGATTTCTAATTTTCTACCGTATATAGACAGCTTATTCAATTGGAGTTACACTTTGGGGAAGGGTTGAGAGTTGAGAGTTAGAAAAGAATTGAGGGAAAACGAATTAATAATGCTTATGGGGATAGGCTTCATGTAGTTTTCAATCTAGTAGAAATTGGGGGCAAGTAACACGTTGCGAATCTTAGTTTGACCAATCTAGATATAGATGAAAGAAAAATCACAGAGGGGGACCAGAGGGGGACCAAGTGTACCCCTAATGTTTAATATGATGGGACTCGTACGTATAAGTTTCGATGGACCACACTAGATTTCGATGGAGGCAATATATTTAGATGTGCTCATTCTACGTGTCATAATTTTCGTACATTACTCACTTGAGTGTCATAACTCTTTGATCACTTGAACGCCACAATTTAGGGACGGCGCTCATTTGAGTATTATGACCTTTTTTTTTTCCAATCATGTTGGGAACGTATAATTTTTCAATAGATTACTTAAGTGCCATAATTTTTTTAAAATGTTTACTATAAGTACTATGCAACATTGGATTTTTGGCTCCTGGGTGAATGTTTTTAAATAGTTGTAATGCTCAATTGGTCGAATAAAAGTTATGACACTCAAATAAACGTTTTTTAGAAGTCATGTCAATCAAGTGGTCGAAAATAAATAATGATACTCAAGTGAGTACCGTATGAACGTTATGACACTTATGATATTCTTATTCCTATATTTTTCTGCGGATGAAAATACCCCGAGATAGGGGAAAAAAAACGTACAATTGAGCTAAGCTAGCTTCTTAGGAATTATCAACACTGTATCAGGCCCATTGGACTACAACCTTTTGGACCGGCTCGCCTGTTTGAGCAGGTCTAGATAAAAAAAAAGTTAGGCCCGTCATCATTGCCTCATTTCATGTAGAGGCCGATCAAGTTCATTAATTATCAATTCACAAGTAAGGTCCGTTCGAAGAAAATGAAGAATAAGTGCTGAAATTTGAGTGTTGAATTGATACTAAAGATATAATTGAAAGGTCCATTTGATGATAATTGATTATTGATAGCTGAATATGACAAGTTTCTCACAAAAAATCGAACAATGATCATTACTGGTACGTCTTACCAAAACATTTTGTAGTATCATAATTGTCATCAAGATATTTTGCTACTGAATAACTTAAAGTATCCCCTCCCTTTCTTACCACAGTAAGTGAATTTTTTTAATTATTATCTGCTTGGCATGACTGTGACTTAACCGAAGCTTGATCTTCAGTGTGGCCGTGCTGTGAGGTGCTATAAACTTACGTGTTTGATATTACTAGTTTCGAAACAGCAGTACCTCTAAGCTAAGTGGGACGGACGACCTTCGAAAAGCAGCTTTGACGGGAGAAAGAGTGTAACTGTATCAGAAATTTGGAAATCCTGGCACCTAATCGGTTTACCAAACAGGTCCGAAGTGAATTCTTGACTTAATGGAGTTCTTCAAGTCCATGCGAATAATTAAGGTTATCAAAGGGTCTAATCTCACCAAGTGCGGAGTGTTCAATTTTCAGCACTTAATCGGATCATCAAACGGGCCTATGTGGTGACGAATGGTACGCAACCACAAATTACAGTGGACGGTTCATCACCTGTCTCCATTTTTCTTGCCGTAATCTTCTCATAATTTGCCCAAGCTAGATTCTTCTTGAGATCCTTCACGATTAGTGCCATCTTTCTTGACCTAACAAACGTACGATATAATTATGGTCCAATCCAGAATGGCACTAGTCCTTTTATCCACATCCCCCAAGTGCTTTCCACGACTAGTCCCCCAAAGAGCAATCTGGATTGCCACTTTTTGAGCCCTTTTAGATTCTTCTTGAGATTGAAGACACCCAGAACGAACAATAATACTTTCCTTCAACTTAACTCAGAAAGCTCTGTCGCCCTATCATTTCACCTGCGAAGGTGCAAGGGCAATGTGGACCATTCATCAGAGCACAGTTAATAACAAGCACTGCACGAAAACAAAATCAAAGTGACCAATGATGATAATTGACGAGTAGAGCAACTTTTCGAATCGGCAGATTTGGATATTCCCGCTGGGTGTGATTCATATTCCAAATAAATAGGAAAGTACGGAATCCCCGTTTCTAGACTAATCTCAATAGTAAAGTGTGGTATTTGGGCTTTGGACTCATAATAGTTACTATTATATATAACACACATCTGTTGTACAAGGCAGTGAGATAGGATTATCACAGCGCAATCATCTGCTGAATATAGTCATAATTTTGAAAGTGAACCAAGATAAATCTCGTATTTGCTTTCTCTTTTTTGCATTCACTCTATATATTTGTTAATTTTGTGCGCCTAATCCTAATACCAAGTGCTTGTAAAGATATATTCTGTCTAACCGCTACATTGTTGTGGATGATTTGAATTTGAGGACAATGATTCATGTTGCTGTGTGACTAAATTCGATTTTAAACACCGAAGTGCTTAGTTTAGAAGAGGGCGTGTTACATATACGGTTTTCTAATGTACTGTACTCCAGATTGTGGAGATACGAGCGTTAGAGACAAACAGAAAGGGAAGGGGCGCGCTGGTGGCGGTGGGCGGTGGCGGTGGCGGCCTTTTGTGACCGCTAGATGTGCCTTGAGATTTATTTTCTTAAAAAATCTCTGTGTTCATATCTTGTTAGGAAAATTGAAGCCTGGTTTCTCCATCCTGTGAATAGAATGCTTTCTGGTCTAAGCAAAACACGCGCGGAAGTAGTGGGGGGAGGACCCCATTTCAGGAACCTTCATTCTCAGATGATTGCGATCGTTCAGCAGGCAATCTTTTTTGTTTTTTTCTGCCTTCTCTTCTTTTTGGAAGGGAAAATCTTTTCGTTCACATTTGCATGAAGCACTTTTTTCTGTGCTTTCGGCATCTTGTGCAAGAGATCAGACAGAAGCATCTGCACAGTGCCTCGTCAATGAAACTGAGACCTTGGGGGGATAAAGAAAACGTAAACAAAAAAAAAACAATATAAAAAAGGAATCTTTTGACTAAATTATGGTCCCACCCCCCCCTACACCCCCACCCCCCTCACAAAAATGTGCCTGGCCACTCTTTGGATCACCCATAGGTAATCGCGAAAGATTCGAAGACCGAATTTTTCAATTCTAGATAACCCTTCCTCCCCAAAAATTTAAATCGTTAGAAAATGGAATAATGTGCCGAATAATTTTTGAATTTTGCTCATATTACAATATGGTCGGGCCTGAACGTCCATGGGAATTTTAACCCAATATTGGTTGGGGGTGTGGGGAAGGAATTGAGAAGGGAACGGG